>CAUYON010018310.1:0-66695 GCA_963573935.1 Arctocebus calabarensis
TTCAATCATGGGGTACAGTGTGCGGGCTTCACATGCAATCTGAGATATTTTTATCAACCTGATTGACATAACATTCATGAGATTTTCTCAATTACTATGTGAAAACATTTTTGATCCATATTTAGAAGTTTTCTCCTAACCCTTCAAATATGTACCACACATGTGATCTCACCCTTTGTCCTATCTTTTTAATGGCTGAATAGTATTCCATAGTATACACATACCACAGCTTGTTAATCTATTCCTGAATTTGTAGGCATTTAGGCTGTTTCCACATTTTGGCAACTGTAAATTGAGCTGCAATAAACAGTCACAGCTGTCCTTATGATAAAAGGATTTTTTTCTTCTGGGTAGATGCCTAGTAATGGGATTATAGGATCAAATGGGAGGTCTAATTTGAGTTCTTTGAAGATTCTCCATACTTCCTTCCAAAACAGTTGCATTCATTTGTAGTCCCACCAGCAGTGTAAAAGTGTTCCCTTCTCTCCACATCCACACCAGCATCTGCAGTTTTGAGACTTTGTGATGTGAGCCATTCTCACTGGGGTTAGGTGATATCTCAGGGTGATTTTCATTTGCATTTCTCTGATGATTAGGGATGATGAGCATTTTTTCATTTGTTAGCCATTTGTCTGTCTTCTTTAGAGAAGATTCTATTCATGTCTCTTGCCCAGTGATATATTCTTGAATTCCTGGTCTCAAGAAATCCCCCCACCTCAGCCTCCCAGAGTGGTAGTATTGCAGCATGAGCCACCACACCTGGTCTAGTGTCTACTTCTTACTAGCTGTATGATTTAGGGTGAATCATTTAACTTCACTGAGCATCATTTCCTCATCTGATAAATGGGATGAAAACTTCCTACCCTGAGGGACTGTTGTATGGACTACATGAGGTCATGTGAATTGCAAAATCTGATACCAAGCAAGCTTTCAGTAAACGGTGGCTATTACGACAAGGTGAGTGGGAAGGGGAGAGGCCACTCTCCCCTCAATTTGGCATTTGAGAGTTGCAATAACTCAGAGGTGGAACATCTACTGGAATAGAATTATAGAGGTTTACAAACTGACCAGTAGGGTAGAGCTTCTCAAATCATTTATTTTAGGACACACATAGACAATAGTGAAGGGCTTCATAACTACATTTTTGGAACAACAAAAAAGTTGAAGACCATTTTCTACAAAGAATTATCCCTGTCTTTTCCCTTCTTACTCTTTGCTCAGAAAAATTACAGAGAAGAATGGGGCCTCTTCATAATAGGTGGATGTATTTGACCAAATGTTCTCTGTACTCCAGAGAACAGAATGCCCACCTCCGTAGAAAGCAAATTCCTGCCCCTTTGGGCTCAGAATGAGGCTATGATTTTTTAAATTACAGTAAGTTAAAAAAAGAAGAGAGAGAGAGTTCTGAGTGTTTTTTCCCCAAAGCAGAATTCATGAACAAAACTGATGACCTGGGCAGTGCCTGTGCCTCAAAGGAGTAGGGCACCAGCCCCATATACCAGAGGTGGTGGGTTCAAACCCAGCCCCGGCCAAAAACTACAAAAACAAACAAACAAAAAACTGATGACCTTAAGACTATGTCATTCATGGCATCTGACAAAGTCCTTTCTCCTTATCAGCCATCATTGACTTCCTCTGTGAGATTCAAATCCTGCATATGTTTAATTAGATGTAATTGTTGGAGATGAAGTAGAAGTAATTAAATTATCTGGACTCCCCCAAACCAAAAGATCCTTATTTTACCATTCATCTGGGCTTGATGTCTAAAGTGCTATAACTCAAATGAAAATATTTCACTTAAAAATACAATGCCCCTCTCCATGATATCATTAAAGGAAATCATTAAGCATTTATGCAGCACTTTGTGCCGGAAAAGTGCTTTACAGTTATTTTTATTGCTCACCAAAACCTTCTGAGGCAGGTCCTCTTCTGCTTCTAAAAACCAAAGCAGAGAGAATAGATTAAATTACTTACAGTCTTAGAAGGAATAAATGACTGAATCAGAGTGAGACCTTTGAGTCCGTACTCAGCTGTTTTAACCCACTGAATCACTAGGTGAGATGTTTTTTCACTGCATACAGTGTTACCTGATTGGGGATTAACTTTTTCTCTTTAATATGTAGATCATTGGTCGTATGGTCATCATACAAGAGCTACACCAGTTAGAATCACTTCTTTTCCCATGAGCCTCCCTGAAGAGCACTAAATTCCTGAAGTAGTTTAATTAAAAAGGAAAAGTCAATGCATTTTAAAAGATAGGCTTTATTATGGCATGGTATTAAGTATTTTTTTTTTTTTGAGACAAAGTCTCACTCTGTCCTCCTGGGTAGAGTGCTGTGGCGTCACAGCTCACAGCAACCTCCAACTCTTGGGCTTAAGCGATTCTCTTGCCTCAGGAATGCTTAATGATATTCCTCCCGAGTAGCTGGGACTAAAGGCACCCACCACAATGCTCGGCTATTTTTTGTTACAGTTATCATTGCTGTTTTAGCTGGCCAGGTTCGAACCCGCCACCCTCTGTATATGAGGCTGGCGCCCTACTCACTGAGCACAGTCGCCACCTGGCATGGTATTAAGTAAACACTGAAATCTTGATGGTTTAGCCCTCATGCTAAGTTTTGCATTCCAGAGGGGAGTGTTCTCTTCTGCTTGGTGACTCAGGCACCCATGTTCTTTCACCCAGGTTTCCAGGATCAATGAAGAAGAGGTGAGCATGGGAGGAACCAGTCTCTGTTCTTTAGTATTTTGGAAAGTGATGCACAATCCATCAGCCTGTCTGCTCTGTCTTTTGGCCGGAAGTGGTCACAGGACCCCTAGCCTAACTAAAGCAGAGGCTGGAAATGTCAGTGAGTGCGTGGCTTATTTTGAAGAGCACTTTTACCTCTTCCATAGATGGATTTTTAGTTTGATTTTGAATCTCTCTTTTAAACTTTGAATTCAAAATGTTAATGACAGTATTCATTCAACTCTGCCTAAAATAGGTGACGCAATACCCCTTATATTTCTTTCATGATCTCACATTTCTTTAGCACCTTATTATATTTTTCAGTCTTTTCACATGGCTCATCTTTCCTGATTCTAGCAGAAATAGAATTTCTGATAGTCAAGGAGACGTCTGCTCTTCCCTTGTGCTTTTCAGGCTCAGCAGCTGTGGTGCCTGTGAAGCAAGGTCTATAGCTCCAGAAGAACATATTCCATTAACCCCCGGAATGGTCGGTAACACAAGAGTAAGGTCAGAGAAGTATTTCATCACTGCAACTGAGTCTTGGTAGACGATTACCTCATCCTTTGTTCACTGTTAGTGACATCAGTGATGGGCTCAGCTTTATCTTGACTGTGTTTGCGGAAGCGGAGAAGATGGGAGGAAGAATGGGGCGGGCATGATGGGGTCTGGTAGCCAGCGCAAAGCTAGACCAGTGTTAGAGGCCTTACCCGCTAGCTTTTTAAAAAGTAGCTATGAGATGATTCTCAAGTTAAAAGGAAGCTAAGATGGAAATGAAATGTGAAATGGCATGGAAAGAAATGAGTAGTTGAAATTTCTGCATCATGGAGTGATTTTCTTTAGTGGTGGTGGGTGCAAACTCAGATTGTAAATTTTCCCTTAATATACTATGTTCTTAAGACAAGGTGGCCAACAGGGCAGATAAATCCCACGGAATGATTTCTGAAGGAGGCCAATAGTGAGTTTGTTTACAAATTGATTGGTCAGTGCTCTGATTTTATCCCTTAAGTCCTCAGCTACTGCCGACAACTTTGACCTAATTTTGGGAAGAGATTATATTTGGCAAGGTTGCTGAGCTCTTTCTCAGAACCTCTTCTCAGGAAAGTTGCCAAATTCTCTTTTTGTAACTGTGTTGTAAAGTCTGAGGAAAGTTGTTTGGGTCACTGCCCGGGCTTGATGCCCCAGTTGTAGACATACATGTTATGATCTTTATATTCCATTAGAGCCGAAACCAAACATCATCCACCTTCTCCCATTGCTCTCAATAACTAGAAAATTTCTCTGAACCCTACCAGTTCCCTGAAGAGAAGCAAAGAATCCAACCACTCTATTGTAGCAATTTCTTAATCCAGGGCAGTTCTTTTTGGTGCTTTTAAAACCAGGATTTCCGTTGATAAATCACAAAAGATCGCAAAAGATTTCATGTCTAGTGTGCTGAAAAGACAGATATAGGTCCCTTAACTTCTGCTTTATTCTCCAACTTGAGTAATTCAGGCAGATTTCTGTTTCTTACAATAACACAGGCCTTAAGTTAGCCTCTGAAATTTCGAATTGTTGCTAAAACCTAGTCAAGTTTCACCTTCAAAATGTGAATAAGACACTGTTTCCCTCATGGGTATTTTCCTCCCTCCCTCGCTCCCTTCCTTCCTTCTTTCCTCAGAGGTGGGGTCTTGCTATTTTGCACAGGCTGGTCTTGAATTCCTGACTTCAAGTGATCCTCCTGCCTTGGTCTTCCAAAGTCCTGGGATTACAAATATGTGCCAGCACACCAAGCATGACTAAGATTTCTTTAGGATTCATAATGATTATACCAAGATGTCATTTATTTATTTGTTTATTTATTTGAGACAGAGTCTCACTCTGTCGCCCTGGGTAGGCAGGAGATGGGGTCGTGTGGACTGGTCTTGGACTCCTGAGCTCAAACAATCCATCTGCCTCAGCCTCCCAGAGTGCTGGGATTACAGGTGTGAGCCACTGTGTCTGGCCATCTCATGTTGTTATAAGAAACAATAACATTTGATCGGAATGGAGATACATGGACTATATATTTAGCAAGAGGGATGGAAGGTGATTCAGGGGGATTAGGGTAAGAACAAAAAGGAGGAAAGAGCAAAACTCCAGTTAGCTCTTGCTGCTGTTGTGCGCTATTCTTAACCTTGTCAGCACAATTAATGAGGGAAAAAGAGTCCCCAGAAGAAATGCAGCCAGAGGCACTGACCTGCCCTCCATTCCCCTCATGCCAAGAGGGACAAAGTCTAGAGAAAGTCTCCCCACTGAGAGTTACTGGGAAATGACTCCTTGACCCTGGGTAAAACTTTATTTATCAACCTCAGGGGCAAGTTAATTTAAGGCCAATAGTACACACAGAGCTTCAGATGCAAAGGACAAATCTCTCTCTTCAAACTTTAAAGTTTCAAATTCTTAAATTTTAACTTGTTTAAAACTTAGATAGGAAAGAAATATCTACGCCCCAGGAATGATGAAAGGACCTCTGGGGCCGTGGTAATCTGACGGGAGACTGGGGGTTCTCAGGTAAGAATCCTCGGAAGCCGCTGTCACTTGGGAGTTCTTGCTGAAGACCTTGGGACAGGCAGATGCCGGGTAAACCTTAGAGGAGTCACAGCTGTGGCTGGAAGGGGAGAAGTGGGAAAGATTGTGGATGGAGCATCCGCGGTGGGAAGGGCAAGAGGGAGTGGCCTGACTGGAGGAAGGTTTTGCCTTGGGCTGTGACAGTCAAAATATAAAAAATGTCTTAAGTTTATGCTCCCTCCCTCTATACGCCACTTACATCTGAATCCACCTGTGTGAAAGTGTTAATTACTAGTTTAGTCTGTGTAATCCAAGAGAATATCCAACTTTTTTTCACACACACTAACTTTATTTCAAAAGTCAGGCACGATCACCTGGGATTCAGATGCTGTGTGATTTTTGTTCTGGTGAGCTCAGAGAGAAATGTGAGAGAATGTGCTAATAAGAAATTTACTTTTCTCTTATTTTTAAAAAGGAAACTCCAAATTAGTATTTCCATAAAATTTCTTTTTTTGTTGTTAATAATTGATATACACAGTTCCTAATTCAAGTACCTAAATTTAGGTGCCAGTAGCAGTGGGTAGTGTGCCTTGTAGTAATAAGAAAACCTCATAGTTTATAGGCGGGGGATCGGGCCTGTAATCCCAGTGCTCTGGGAGGCTGAGGTGGGTGGAGTGGTTGAGCTCAGGAGTTCCAGATCAGCCTGAGCAAGAGCAAGACCCCTCCAAAAACAGCTCAGTCTGGGAGTGGGCACTTATGGTCTTAGCTACTTGGGAGGCCGAGGCAAGAGAATCACTTGAGCCCAAGAGTTTGAGGATGCTGTGAGCTGTGACACCACAGGGACAAAGTGAGACTCTGGCTCAAAAAAAAAAAAAAAAGCCTCACAGTTTACATTTATAAAGCATTTTCACATTCATTATTCCATTTGGGCAGTCAAGGCCGTTCCCAGTTTTTACTCTCGCTGCTAGAGATTTTCTACAAAGTCATAGAGCTATAAAATAGAAGAGTGCAATTCAAGCCCAGGCCTCCTGGCTGCCAGTCTAAACATCTCCCACCTCCAACCCTGGCCACCCTTGCCTTTCAGCAGTGGGGATGTCTATTTTGGAGGACAAGAGGAAAAACCAGAAATCCTAGATCTGGCACAATGGCTCATGCCTATAATCCTAGCTGTCTAGGAGGCTGAGGTGGGTGCATAGCTTGAACTCAAGGGTTCGAGACCAGCCTAAGCAAAAAGCCAGACCCCTGTCTCTCCTAAAAATAGAAAAACTGAGGCAAGAGGATCACTTGCGCCCAAGAGTTGGAAGTTGCTATGAGCTATGATGCCATGACACTCTACCCAGGGTGACAGCTTGAGACTTTGTCTCCAAAAAAACCCAAAACCCAAAAAACCCAGAAATCCTTCATGTGGAAGAAAACACAGCAAGCAAGCATATTCTACTTGCTGTGGTACAAGCATTGATTGATAAGCATCCTTTGAAAAAAGCAATTTGCCAAAATATATTAAGAGCCTTAATATTGTTTCTACACTTGGACCCGGTAATTCTACTTGTAGGAATCAACCCTGTTGATGAGATATATGGCCAAAGGCTTACACAGAAATGTATTTGCTGGGATGTTATTTGTGATCCCCAACACTACGAGATTAGCTAAGAACCTTATGGTAGATTCCAGTGATGTAATATTGTCAAAGTAATTTAAAAAGCTCAACTTTAAAAGACTTTTTAGCTTGACCTATATAATAAATATTAATAATATATTATTATAATAAAATAATTCACAATATAATATAAATAATATTATCATATATTAACAATACAATATTTATAAGATTTATACAATATTTATACAAATGAAAAATAAGGAGCATGCAGACAATATAACTAGCAGAGATAAAAAGAAATATACAAAAATGCATGCCTGTAATCCTAGCACTCTGGAAGGCCTAGGTGGGTGGATTGCTTGAGGCCAGGAGTTCGAGACCAACCTGAGCAACAGTGAGACTCCATCTCTACTAAAAATAGAAAAAATAGCCAAATGTTGTGGTGGACACTTGTATTCCCAGCTGCTTAGGAGGTGAAACAAGGGGATCACCTGAGCCCAAGAGTTTGAGATTATTGTGAGTTAGGATGCCATGGCACTCTGCCCACGGCACAGACTGAGGCTCTGTCTCAAAAAATAAAAACCAAACCAGCTCCCAAATGTTAACAAAGGTTAACGGTGGGTAATGATATTACAAATAAGTTTTTTTTTAATTTCGTACCCTTCTATCATGTTTCCTATAAAGAGAATGTAGTAATTTTATAATCAGAAAAAAAGATTATATTTAAAAGTTTAAAAAAGTGTAAAAGCAGCCACTTTTTAAAAAAAAACACTAAAAACAAGCAGCAATTAGAAGATTTAAAGTGGTCATTTTACCTAGACTTGTTTATAAACTGTATGGTTCATGTTCAGGAAACACTAACAAACAAATAAATATAATGCTAATTGGTTATATTTCCAAGGAGAAGATTAAGGACTTAAACTTTACAGATGAAAACCACAATTGCAATAGAGCAGGTAGCAAATATTTACAGGCAGCAAAGTTTGCATGACCTGTGTAAGCTTTACTAAATGTACAGGAGCTGGTCTCTAGGCAGCCTGGCTACGAAAGCTCTCCGAAGCTCCCTGTACTTTGGAGTCCTTTGGTCTCTTCCTCTGTTGCCTTTGGCCCTGGCCAGTTTTGCAGGCTAAAGATGAGTGGTCATTCCACAGAGAGCTGCATACATAGTGAGCACAAGCCCCAAGGTATTTTGGAACTTTCCAGGTGGGAGAGAAAGACGGACAGAACTCCTGACAAATTTGCAGCCGGAGGATTCAGGGTTAACACTTTGCTTTTTGAGGAGACTTCAGTCCTTGGAGGGCTTCCAGTCTGAGTTTGGGGAATTCATCAACAGGAAAACAAATAGCTGGCAGGCTCTGTGTTTACTCGGCCCTTCTCAAGGTTGCAACATAAATTTCCCAACTTGGAAAGCATGAAGGCCGAGGAGACATTTTGTAAGTTCCGGGCCTCTCCTCTGGTGTTTGTGAACCACGTTTACTCTCATTTGGAGAAAACACAGGCACCAACCCTCAGAGTGCTGCCCGGGACAGTGTGGCCACTGTCTGACTCGCTTAGGGCAGACTGGGGAAGTGAGGGCTGGAAAACTTGAGTTCTCCAAGTGAGAGCTGCTGGGTGGCTTTGGAAAATACCCACTTATGCCAGGTGAGCAAAAGCCCTGAGAGATTCTGATTGGGTGAGTTTATAGCAGCCTTGCCATAAAAAATAACTCCTGGTATTTGAATAGTGTCCGAATTGTAATATAGCTAGATCAATTCTGCAAGCAACCTTCTTTAACGCCATTGGAATATTTGTGTTCTCACTCTCAACATTTCCAATTAAGCAGAGAAGCTAATGCTGGAAACCTCTACATATAATCCAGAAAAACTGTCAGTGTAACCTTATAAAAATTGAATATGTGTCAGAAGTGGATTTAGAATCTTTAGGTTAATATTATTTTTGCAATTAGGTAATGAACCAATGTTAATTTACTTGCACTGTGTGATTAGGTTAATTTATTCCAGAATCATCTTGCATTTTAAAAATTAAAAATGGTAGCTGTATCTTCTCATTATCAATCAAACTAGCAGTAGAACTACAGAAACATCATTATTTTGTACTCAATTGTACTCTTATAGGCAGTCACATAAGCACTAAAAATGACAAATTACCATGCTCCAATAGATCTTTATGTTTAAGTACCTACAAATAAGTATCCATTTGTGAATGGTTAAACTTAATCAATTATTTTTCCTGTGAGCAAGATAACCTCTTTCATAAATAGGAATACAAATAGTACTTAGAACAGTTTAAATCTTATAGGTAATAGTGCTGCATTATAAAAAATAAGATAGGCTTCCAAAAATAAAGCTAAACAGTTTATCCTTTTTTTTGACCTTCACAAATATAAGTGTTCTCTCTATGGCTTTATAAATTGTTTAAATTTCTTAAGGATGCAAATGTGCTGATAATGTTCCTACACTTGCTGGAACTATGGTTCAGTTGATATTTTCAAAATTACTTTAATTAACCTTATTTCATTGTATAGTAGTTATAGAACACTTTTATATTTTTAAACTATACATTAAGTTGTTTCATCATTAACTTTGGTTTTTACTCTTGGTGATTATGGTAATTTATAATTTGGGTTGAGTCAGGTGCTACTACATTAGAACAATGCATATGGTGGGTCTTGTTTTCAGCTTTAGTCGGAATTCTTAGGTTTATGGAGGACAGAAAAATAACTTGGAAGGCTGGAGCAGAGGAGACAAGGGTCAGCAGAAAATTCCTAGGGATGGATTTTAGCTGGCTGAGGACTCTGCCCCGAAGGCAGCTGGAGGAGGGGCATTCTGAATGGTCAAGCCTGTGTCAGACACTCCCCAGACCCCCCACCGCCCCTCCTCCCGCCATCAGAGAGGCAGGACTCTGTTACAAGAGAAAGAGGAGAAGGAGGAGAACCGGTGGGCAGCCCCAGAGCCAGCTATAATAGTTAGATTTATCTTGATACCAACAGTATGCACTGTGCCCTGACTCTGCTGATGCCTCTCTCCCACACCCACCCTAAATCCGGGCGGCAAATCCTGCCACCATAAGCAACTGGGCTCTGGATTTTGACATCTGCATCCCCAGTTTGCCACAATTCTCAAAAAGCCAGGTCTCAATCCTTAACTGTTTTTTTTTCTAGAAACACCACTAATACCCAATTCAACAACCTCCTGCCACCAGCATTGTGAAGGCATCAGACATGGATGAGGCTCAAGTGTAAAATGTAGAAAGCCGGTCCAGCAGCGATGGGAGCCGTTTGTCAGCATTCACATCTCTAGTTTTCTCCGAAAGTGCCACGGCAGTCCGATAGAGGGCGCAGTTAACTTCAGTACAGGGGACCCAGCAAGACCCAAATGCTGCCAACAACACACGCCTTTCCTGATTTGCCCAGAAGCCTGTGTCATTAAAATTCTCCTTTCTGCTTTTTTGCATATTAAAGTCCTCTTTCTTTTGAGCATATCATATTTAATGACAGAAAATGAGATCACAAAAACCACTGAAGATACACTTAAAATATCTTAAATCAAATGTGACATCATGGGAAGCATCAGTGCTTTCAAAGAGCGTAATCCCGCATGCACATGAGAGAGGGTGTATCTGTTTATAGCTTCCCATGGAGGAAAGGTGTTTTATGAAAAGGGAAACTCCGGGGAGTGGGAGGTGGGGTAAGAATTTGGGCTAAGTTCCTCCTGGTCCATAAAAACTTTGCTTCTGCCTGTAAAGATGTATGTAATAGGGAAGGGAGGTAGTATAGGGCTGGGGCCCGTGAGGGAGGGTTGCTAAAGAATTATAGGATTTCCTCAGATCAGGGAAAGACCTTCGAGATCACTGGTTTACCACTCTTTTTCTGATGCCCAGGAACACTGTAAATATTTCATTACCACAGGACTAGGCAAGGCCCTAGGGCCCTGGCTGAGCAAATGGACGCTTCATAAGGTGTTATTTATGGAAAGCTAAGTGTTTGACAAACGAACCCCGAGTCATAGTAATTTAACAAAAAAGAAGTTATGTCTTGCTCCTGGCCATTTAATGTCAGCCTTTGATGGGCACCTTCCATACAGTGAATCATGCACCTGAAAGTCTTTCATTCTGTGGCTCCACTGTCCCAGGGGGACATAATGTTTGCTGCTGGGTCCTTTGCACATGTGGAGGAAGTGGGGAGGCCAGGACGTGGGGTGCACACCCAGGTGAAAGCCACTCTTGGGGCCATACTATACTGCAGGGGAAGTTGGGAAATGTAGTCCAGCCGTGTGCATATGGAGAAGATGGGATAGTTTGGGGCCAGCACTCAGCTGTGTCTGACTTACTTATCTTCAAAGGGAACATTGAAGTGAGTCAGTTGCCAGTTGTTTATTTCCAGTCTTTTGCTTCTTTGGGAGGTTTACAATGAGTAGAAGAGGGCAGGTGACCTTTGCAGTTGTATAAACTTGGGTTTGGATAGTGGTCATGTGAACTTGGGAGGAGAATTAACCTCTTTGAGCCTCTGTTTGCTCTGCAGGGAAATGGGTATATCTTGTATCTTTAATGTATAACATTAAATGAGATTAACCTCTTTGAGCCTCTGTTTGCTCTGCTGGGAAATGGGTATATCTTATATCTTTAATGTATAACATTAAATGAGATTAATGGATGTAAAATGTATATTCTCACAAACCTGTACAAGCCACTGAGACTAGGTAAGGGGGAAAAGGGTCCCATTCTGACCAGTCCTAGGTACCAGCATTGTCCAACAGGGCCCAGTTGGGTACAGAGAATGTGCTCTATTAGATGCCAAGACTGGTGGCACTTTCCTTGATCTATCACTAAGTTTCTTTGTAAATCATTCTAATCAGCTTAGATCTTTCAAAGGGAAAAAAATCCCCAAACCCACAAATATTCATTTTATTTGATTTATAAAAATTCAGTCACTTAGCATGGAGCTCTGAAGCTGCAGGAGAGTTTTAATTTTCCCTGCGCAGGCTGAGACTGTTGAATCTAGAAAGCAGCGATTTTACTATTTTCTCTTAGAAAATTTTCTGGAGAGCAGTGAAAAGAGACATGATGTGAACAGAAGGATTATTTTCTGTTAGAGTTGTTGATGTTTTAAGACTAACTCTGGCTTACAAGAATGAATAGAACTGCCTTCTCACCTGCAGGGTGGGAGGTGGCTAAGGTACCTTAGTGTGCCCAGGGCCTGGCACAGATAGTGGTGGTTAAGGGCTGTAAATATTTGCTGATTGAATTAACAGATGAAAGAAGACAGTTGCATGGGTGTTAATGAGAACAACCCTTCTAGTTAGAAACATCAAGATTTTGGGGGGAAAACCCCCTGAGTTTTAGTTTTTGGATTCCCTGAATGACATACACACACACACACACACACACACACACACACACACACACGATGTTCTACAGAGGGTAAAATGAAGAGGAAGTCTAATTGTATCTTTTTTAGGGTACCGTCCTTTAAAATAACCTTCCAAACCCGGCTAGTTAAGCTTAGTGGCGATAAAATACTGAAAGCAATAAATAAAACGACATCCGGAGCTCAGAAGGTTAACAGTTTTTTCAAGAAATTATTGTCCCAGCTCCAAGGCTAAAATGGCGACTGAAATCATGAAACGTGGTCCTGTAGTGCCCCCTGGTGTCTCTTCTGTGGAATTGTCAAAGCCTGTAATTGAGTCCAGCTCTAGTCATTAGCATAATCTTGATTTATTTATGAGTCTGGGACTTTGGGTTCCAGGCTTATTTAGACCGAAAATGGGGGACGCAGGAAGCTGGGACTCCTTTCTTTGAGGCTCCCTTTCAAATGGTTTACCACCACAATGTCAAAATAATTTGTACGTTAACTCTGGTATAATATTTGAAAAATTAAGCCAATCATCTTGAAAGAAGCCTTTTTATCTCCAAAAATTATTGGCTATTAAGAAAAAAACATTTCAGAAAGCATATTATTAATCAGTTCCTTTTACCTATTAAGACATTCTTTGTAAATCAGTTGGACACAGGAAAGTTATTAATTTCCGAGATTATCACATGTAATAATTGAGCCATTCTCTTTTTTCTCAATACCCATTCATTTAAATAAAAGACACACAGAGCTAGTCTATAAAATAAGAATGAAGATTGTGGATAAAATTAAAATATTTTGAAAAGCAGTTTTTTTTTTATTTAAAAAAGGTGATGAAAGTTATTCCAATAAGGATATTCATATTTCTAGGAAAGGGAACCTAGTTAAAAAACACGTATTTGGCAAGTGAAAATGGTAAAAAGGTAACACTATGGAGAACATTTGTTAGTATTTATTGATGAATCTGGCTTGACTCTGAACATTGCAGCCAAAATTATAAAATGTTATGAAAAAAGAGGGTCTTTTCCTCTGACATCTCATTCTGTGGTAATGAAAGTCAATGTAAATTCAGTTTTAATTTAGTCAATTTAATTCAGTCAGTTTAAAGTCAAGTATTTACTGGGTGGCTCTGGGCCCCAGATTCTGCACTAGGCGCTGGCATAGGTGTCGACCTTCTCTGGAGGTAGACATGCCAACGACACTCGCCCTCCGCAGCCAGCGGGATGGAGCCTCCAAGGATCGAGGTATCAGCCGAGGCCTGTTAGTCAAGACAGACGTGACCTTGGCGGCCGGGATTGGTTGGCGGACTCGGGAGAAGGGGCGGGGCCTCATAGCCTCAGGCAGAGAGCAGAAAAGCAGCCGGCAGAGCTTATCTGCGGGTCAGATGTGCAGCCGAGAGGGAGCCACCTAGAGAGTCTCCAGCATGCTGTACCAAGCCAAGAAGCTTCTCCCCACGAACCCAGGGCTGTTCCACGAGGCTTAGGCGGGAGAGAGATCCGAGCAGCCCTGCAGCCCACAGAGGGTGGGGGGACGAGCTGAGGTTCGCCACAGTTGGTTCTCAATGGTACCACCTCGTGGCGTCTCCCATTCCCCTGGCTTTGTAAGAATAGTCACTGATGCTTGAGGAGATCTTGGGGTAGGAGGCGAGAGCGCAGGGTAGAGAATAGGATTTGAAACTCGGCAGGATTTTATTGCAAATCTGGCTCGGCCACTGCCAACCTTGGGCTGATTTCCGGACCTCAGTGTTTTCTCCGGAAAATTGGGCGTGACAATACCGGCATGACTGCATTGGAGAAGGTGATGGGAAATGACTGGCAGAGGGGCTGACATGTTGCAGGTGCCCTGTAAATGGTACTTGACTTTTATTAAAAGGAAAATGATTCGTATCACTAAAAACTCCAGACAAAGGGCGGCGCCTGTGGCTCAAAGGAGTAGGGCGCAGGCCCCATATTCCGGTTGTGGCAGGTTCAAACCCAGCGCTGGCCAAAAACTGCAAAAAAAAAAACCCAAAACAAACAAGCAAAAAAAACCCCTCCAGACAAAGCCAGGCCCCCGTATATAATCCCATGGCATCCTAAAACCATTCCATAGTGACTGATTATGTATTTTTACATGATCATACACATAAAGTCTACTGCTTCTAGCCGGTAAGCCCCACAAGGGTAGGCGCGGTGTCACCTTTGTCACCAAGGTTCACATGCACTGTGGGTGCTAGAAAACAGCCGTTAAATGAAAGACAAAGAAAATTTCCAGGCATGACTCTGACAATATTTTTCTGCTTCGGTGATGACAAAACTGAAAAATAGTAAAGAGGCGCCTTTAGGGGCAACTGTCCTTTACACTGTGATTCTGGGGTTGATAACTTGCTTTGGAAAGTATAGTTGAGTTATGGATATATCATTACAGCCCGGTGAGAGGACAAAATAGTGGTTGAGAAAACTGGCTTTAGAGTCAGAAGAGCTAGGATTGGAGTTTTAATTTTATCACTAACTTTTCTGTCTGCCAATCTGCAAAATGGGGAGAAGGGCGGGCGCAGTGGCTCTTGCCTGTAATCCTAACACTTTAGGAGGCCAAGGCAGGAAGATTGCTTGAAGCCAGGAGTTTGAGACCATCCTGGGCAATAGCAAGACCCCATGTCTATGAAAAATGAAAATAACTTAACTGACATGGCGCTGTGCACACTTGTGGTCTCAGCTCCCTGGGGGGCTGAGGCAGGAGTTCGGTTGCAGTGAGCCATGATGAGGCCAGTGCATTATAGCTCTGATGACAGAGCAAGACTGTGTTTCCAAAAAGGAAAAGAAAGGAAAATAAAATAGGGACAAGATTTATTGCAGAATTCTTCTGAGGCTTACACACAACAACCCATTTAAAACCCTTAGAATATACTTAACACCTATTTTTAGTCCTTATCATTGACTACTGAATTTATATATTTAAAAAAATTTCAGATTCTGGCTAACTATTCTGTAAGGCAGAAAAGAAAAACAGCAGTACTCATATTTATTCTCTTCAATAGAGACAAATTACCCTGTATTCAGCGTTACATTTAAAAAAAATCTTAAAGACAATAATTCCTTTCTATCACTAAATTTACATCCAGATTTTTCAGTGGATAGAAGTTGCATAGAGATGTAAGTAGTTATTACTATATGCTGTTTACACATATAGCATTGTTTCAATATATGTGTGTATATGTGTGTATATTTTCATGAAATAAAGAAATGAATGCATTTCTCTTTATAGATAAATATAAAAATACTTATCATCTATATATACATGAAAACAATGAGAGAGACTGGCTAAGTTTGACTACATTCCCAAGCCAGTCTAGCACTGGGTACAGGGACTAAAAACCTGGTTCCTTCAAGTATTTTATGAGCGACTTTTGGTATAGTTTAATTCTTTGGACAATGTCTTCTTGTCATTCATTCTTTCCTTGCTCCATTCATCAAACGCAGGTTGAGGGCTCACCACATGTGGGCAGGGTATTTCATTAGTGATGCAAATGCAGAGTGCTCCATGCTCTGAAGGAACTCTGGGTTTAGGGCAGAAGTTCTTAGAGGGTGGAGGGTGTCAATCCTATGGCATTTTAGAAATGTGGACAATTTTTGATGATCACAAAAATGGTGGGGGTGATAAAAATATCTGATGGGTAGAGTCCAGGATTGCTGGAGGTCCCATGATGCCTAAGATAACATGTATGGCCAAAGATTGTCTTGTCTTCTGAGCAACTATCAAATGTCCCATCAGACATTCACAGATACGCGAAAAACCTGTTAGTAATTATCTAAGCTAGTTTCAGAGCCTGTATTTAATAAACCAGCGGTTCTCAACCTGTGGGTCATGACCCACGGGAACTGCATTAAAGGGCTGCAGCATTAGGAAGGTTGAGAACCACTGTATTAAACAGAAGAAAGGTTAAAATATATATCTACATTTTTCTCAGTTTTGAGCACTCCCCTTACCCCCCAGTTTTTGGCTCATTTTCCATCATGCAAAACAAGAGAAGATTGTACTTCATTGTGTTCAGAGTTGAGAGTTTTTCTCCCTCTGGGACACATGTTGCCCATGGTGTATGAGTCATCTACACAGCATGCTCTGCTGGGCTACAGTATGAGCTGCAGCCCCCATGGGGGTCTTCATGGTGGGGTAAGTGCTGACCTGGCAGTGTGTCTCTGGTAGTCAGCTAGACATTTCCTTGTTGAAATATATGGATTTTATCAGAAATTACTTTCATTTTCTTTTCCATTACAGACAGGGCATTGTATTGATTTTGTTGTCATTGTTGAAATTATGTGTTTAGGTAGATTATCCCTGAATTTCATTTCTGGAAAGGAAAGAGAGGTGTTACAGAGTATCTGTCATAGGAAGGATCCGAAGGGCAAGGCATAAAGGACATCCCATTGGAGAGGGACAGGAGGGTGGGCTTTGTCCTGGAGGTAGCTTGGAGCAAGGCCCTGGTTGGGATGGAAGCAGAGACCCTGAGTGACAATAGACTAAAGCACATTGAATTTAAAATGCTGTTAGCATATGTATTAACCAGAAAGAGAAATATTATAAACATTCAAGCCAAAATGTCTTCCATTGGCATTGAGAACCGGCAAAAGTTTTGTGTGCCGAACTTGATGACACCTTGTTTTCCACCCTGATGCTGAACCTGAGCTTCCACACCTGTAAAACAATGGGGCTGGGTTCAGTGACCTCACAGGTGCCTTTTTGTTTTGCTAAAATCTATGAATCATTGACAGCAGCTGTCTTAGCAAATCCATCTCATTTTTCTTAGATCCAGATCATGAACTTAATAAAAAGATCATGGGGTGTTTTTTTCATATTATTTTTCAGTAAAAACTTTTATTGCAATTTTTGGCCATGGCCAGGTTTGAACCCGCCACCTCCAATATATAGGGCTGGTGCCCTATTCCTTGAGCCACAGGCACCACCCCAGTAAAAACTTTTAAAGACTATTTTTGAAAATAAAAATCATTCAGATGGTGAAACCAAAATACATGATTTCTATGTATCTGCAACTTTATGGAAGTTTTACTTAATATAAAACTGGTGGGCTGGCTGGGCATGATGGCTCATGCCTGTAATCCTAGCCCTCTGGAAGGCCAAGGTGGGTGAATTGCTTGAGTTCAGGAGTTTGAGACCAGCCTGAACAAGAGCAAGACCCCATCTTTACTAAAAATAGAAAAATAATCTGGGCATTGTGGCAGGCACCTGTAATTCCAGCTACTCAAGAAGGCAAAAGGATGGTTTGAACCCAGGAGTTTGAGGTTGCTGTGAGCTGGGCTGATGTCATGGCACTTTAGCCTGGGCAACAGAGTGAGAATCTGTCTCAGAAAAAAGAAAACAAGGGTTGAGTCTGTAGCTCAAAGGAGTAGGGCGCTGGCCCCATATACTGGAGGGGGCAGGTTCAAACCTGGCCCCGGCCAAAAACAGCAAAAAAAGGAAAATAAAAAACCAAAACCAAACAAACAAAAAGAAAAAACACCTGCTAGGCAGAGTTTAATGAAGATGCATGAATTTCAAATGCTATCTCTACCAATCATTAGTTGCATGACCTTGAACCAATCGCTTAATTTCTAGGCTCAAGATGGGAATAATAATTATCCCTTCTTTGGGTACTATGAGATCTAAAAGACATAATGTTTTTGAAACACCCAATACATACCTCACCATTTAGTTTTGCAAGATAAAATAGTTCTAGAGATTGCACAAAAATGTCAATGTGCTTAACCCTAATCAACTGTACACTTAAAAATGGTAAAAATTGCTCAGTGGGTAGGACATCAGCCCCATATACCAAGGGTGGCAAGTTCGAACCCGGCCCCAACCACCTAAAACAGTAATGACATCTGTAAAAAAAAAAAAATGGTAAAAATGGTCAATTTTATGCTATGTATTTTTTTACCACAATTAAAAATTTGGATTGCAAAATATAATAATAAATATATTATACCTAATTATACATAAACAAACATATTGTATTCATAGTTAATAGATATATCATACCTATCACTACGCTATTTATTTTTGTTGTTGAGTGGGTGTCACACTGCCCATACATTCATTCTACAAGCAAAGACCAAGTGCTAGTCTGGGCCAGGGAAGTCTAGAGAAGAGCATTGTCTCTGATCTCAGGAAGCGAAGGCTCTAGAAAGGGAGGCAGGGGAGTAAATAGTTGCCACAGAGGATGTCAAGTGCAATGGCAGAAGTGCGACTGGCAGGATGTGAAGAATCACTGTAAATTCCCTGTGTGCTTATTGTGGGAAGAACCCGAGGAGGAGGGCACAGACAATAGAGGGGCACTGTCTAAAAAGCCTTCCTGCAAAATATGGGGCCTGAGCCAAGGCTTGGAGGATAAAGTGTAACTGGCTAGGCAGAGGTGACATTGTCTGGATTCACTGACTTCATGACTGAAGGATGTTGGTTCTGTATCTGCTGCTGAGATAGTTATGTTGAGGGCAGACAAAAAACCTATGCCTTAAATAGGGCATCAGATGCCACTAGGAGTGGAAAGGCATAGCCCCGCTTTGCCTAAGGAAGACCCAAGGCCAATAATTGAAGACCACCACGGAAGCTGGGCTCATTCATGTAAAGGGCAGTATGGTAAGGCATCTGCACTTGTGGTCCGGCAGGGAGGGTAGTGTGTCCATTGCTTGCAAATCCTTTAGGCCTGGCTGTCATCCTGTCCCACATCTGTATAGGATGACATCCCCATCTACTTCCAGTTCAGAACAGACCAGCTGCTTCCTACCCTCCCACCATGTACCCACCAGGAGACAGATGGGAAGTGTTGGGCCTTCCTCTTACCACCCACATAAACACTTGAGTTAATCTGTATCTGGTCTCATGGCTTAACAAATTATTTTGTGAACTTGCTTCATTGCAGATCAGTGGTTATAATAAAATTAGTTCTATTCTTCATTATTGGTTCATAATTAGAATTACATGAACGAAACAGATACGATCTTACCAAGTCTTCTATGGCTAAACAATTGAACTGATTGCTCAATTGCTTCCTTTTTTTTTTTTTTTTGGCACTCCTCCAGTTTCATTTTCAGGTTGTTTTCAAACGCTTAAAAGAATAAGGCCTATTTTAACTGGATTTTCCTACCAGCTCTTAGGTAGGGTGACTATATAATTCAGCGTCCAAATTGGGACAATTATAAGTGTGAAAGGCTATTAATAATTAAGCCAGGACAATAGCTTATTTCAGAGCGGCTGCAGGCAAACTGTGACAGGTGATCACCCTATTTTTAAGGGCAAGGTGACCCTCTCCACAGTTGTGGATTAGTTTTGCTAAGCAATGCTGCTTTTCCTGAATGCTTTTTTTAAAATGTTAATTTAGGGCAATCATATTTGTAGCTTAAAATTTTCCCCTTGCTATGTGGGTGGCTACTGTGCAACTTCAGAACAGACTTGAGAAATTATAATGAGAAGCAAGGAACATATTTACATCTAGACACGAGCATTGGCTTGGAACTTCCTTAGATACATAAACTCTGCAGTATGTAGAGAAATATGGGCTGATAGTTCTTTATTCCATACTGTGACTTGGATCACAATATGCACAGGAAACTTCACACAAGTAACGTTAGAGTCGCTTTCTGTTTTTCGCGAGTTAGATTTGACCAAATGGAAAGTTGGCTCTTTGGCTTAAAAATGGAATGTGTATTGGTGCATATGAGACGGTGTTTTTCTGGGAAATAAGCCTCATTTAGAAATTTCCAGGTGGTATCTGGAGATCCTGACCTCGACTCCAGGTCCATTCAAGGGAAACTGGTTGCTTGGTATCCCTCCCTTTAAGGAGGCCACCATCACCCATTATGCCCTATTGGCTAGCCAAGGAATGGTTTACCATATTAAAGCATGAAATGTTTTTGTTTTGGTTTCTCCTCAATCCTGAAACATGTGAACCTGAGGCAAAAAAGGCCTCTGGTCCTTGAAACAGAGGTGATTTCAACGAACACAGACTACATCTAAGCATATGCCCTGTGCTCGCCCTGCCAGTGTATAGGTTTGGTAAGGACCAAACATGGTAATGGACCGTGTAGGGACGGGTTTTGCTAACTGCAGAACACCATAACAATGCGAATTATTATTTTCATTTCAGTGTTTTCTGGATGGAGTTGGCATTTCTTGGCAGTACAGTTTAAACTTGCATTAAGTTGGCATTTCTTGGTGGCATCAGTTTTAAATCTGATGACTCGTGTTTTAATGATTGGTGGTGCCCCAGTGAGTTGTAGGGTATATACTTCTCTGTCAAAAGCAACCTGCATTTAGCAGGGCCTCAAGTTCAGACATAGGGAGTCCTGGTGAATTCTAGAGAATAAGGAAGAAAGAAAAGAAGAAGATGGAGAGGAAAGGTGGGGGAGGAAGAAAGCAAAAGAAAGAGAGAAAGAAAAAAGAAAAGAAAGGAAGGAAGGATGACTGAGCGAGAACTCATAATGGCTTCAATGAACAATTTGTAATTCCTCTTGTTCACTCTGAGTGAGCCAGGACAACTGCCTATCTAAAGGAAAATTTTGTTATAATGAGGCCATAATTTCTCTCAAAACAATAAGATAGAAAGTGGCAGGTGAATTGGAAGAGGTGTGATTTCTCTCCACCATGTCTGTGGTGGGCCTTGGGCACTCAAGGCTGGAGTCCATACTGATGTGGATGGAACACCACCGCAGGACAGCTGAGGCCAGGAGCTGGAGGCTTCCTGCAAGGAACTGCTGATAAAACAAACCTTCATCAAGGTGCAAATGATTATCTTTTATCAGAATTGTTTCCTCTTCCTTCTCATAAGAAGGGCTGTGTCGTGTGCATGTGGGTGCATGGACAGGGCGTGTGTGCTGCTGAGTGGTAGATATGTGTGTGTGTGTTTATGTCTCATATGGTGTGATTAAGGGAGAAGGGGGGGGCCTGTTCTTTGTTTATTTTGCAGATAAATCTCATCTCTAATCCGGATGCACAGCAAAGTCCCCTGCTAAGGAAAGGAAGCTCCCTCTGCCATCCTGATGACATCCATATAAATCACAGGTTTTATTCCTCTGCTATGAGGGGCACTGCAGATTGGAGCAACGTTGCAGACTCTCATTGGGTGATGCTTCATTACTTGGTGGAAAATCCCCAGGGCCAAAACGTTATTTAAATGTGCTATGAAAATAAATGTGATTTATATGCGTGTCATCTGCTGAGACGTCTTCTCTGTTACTGCAGGTGCTGTTGTGCATCAGGATTAGCGCCTCAATTTATTGCCAGTTCAAGCTACACACATGCTCAGTGACAGGATGTTGTCCACATCGCCAAAAGTTCCAGAAAGGAGGCTGTGTTTGCTGAGTGGTGGGTCTTAGATATTTTGTGATTGGTGACTTTTATGGGCTGAGAATGTGTATGCGTGTGTGTGCTCATGCATGCTGGCATGGAACCCCGGTCGCTTTTTGTTTGAAGGGTTCAGGGAACAGACATTTTGTATTTAGGTGCATCAATTTCCAATGCAGCAGAATGGAGTTTCTGGTCAAAAGAGAAAGAAGAAAACACAATCTTGACTTTAGCTTAGGGCTGGGGCCCATATGTTTAGCTCAAAGTGAGTGGAAATCTTTGAAAGGCAGGATTGGGCTAATGAATGTCAGCAGGCCTTCAGCCTAAATAGGATTTGATTAGCAGGAAGGAGTGCGGTTGGGATGTTTCCATTACCAAAGAAAGATACACAGGAAAGGCTTGCCTGAAGTACATGAAGAAGGTCCCTCCAGCTGTCCAAGTAGAGCCTTTTCCCGTGGGCGCTTGCAGACACTCTGAAAACATGGGGTTGACTTTGGCCTCTACCACATGCCAAAGGATGCTAGACCATTGCTCCAGACAGGGAAACTTGAGGTTGGGAGAGGTGTCAGGATGGAGACTGGAAACCAGTGAGGGACCCCTCAGTGGGTGCCAGACACTGTACATAAAAATATGCCACATGGATATTCACCACAGCCCTGTCTCTGTCCCCTTCATTCTAAAGATGTTATAGAACTAAACATCCCACAGTTTGGGACTCCACAAGGCCTGAGAATCCAGGTCTTTCTTCTTCAGAATCCCTGATCTCTGGGCATTCACTTAATTGGTAGCAACTCATGTTCCATCTGTCTTATTTCCAGTTCCCTACATTATAATATTAAGGACTCGAAATGATATCTACAGTAGGACCTACATCAGAAAAAAGGGGCCTACATCAAATCCTTTCTATACTGATATGGGGACACAAATAAAGGGACTTATAAATACACTTTATTAGGCCCTTATTTTAAATAAGCAACAGTAACTACAGAGGGTTAAATAAGAAGCCTTAAAAAAAAACAAAACTCCTGTCTTTTGAATTTTGAAATAATTTCATATCCATGTGAAAGTTTTGAGAATAGTACCAAGAATTCTTGTTTACCCTTGAACCCTTCATCGGATTCCTCAAATGTTAGTACTTTACCATGTTTGCTTTATCATTCTGTGTGTGTGTGTTACTTCTTTTCTGAATGGTTTGGGAGTAAGTTGTAAAAATTATGCTCTTTATCCCTAAATATTTCAGAATATACTTCCTAAATTCATTTACACAATTGCAGTGCAATTATCAAATCCAATAAATTAGCATTGCTATAGTATTATTATCTAACTTACACATCTTATTCAGATTTCAGTAGCTATCTTACTAATGTCCTTTCTAGTGAAATATGTATGTAGCTTTTTTTTTTTTTACTTACTTTGGGATTGGGTGAGACTGTGCCTCATTTGTAGGATGGGATATGTGAGTGTGCAGTGTGTTAAAGTTTCAGGCTAAATGTTAGTTTTTAAAGTATGTACAAATTGTATCTATCTTTATGTTGATGATTTTCCTTCTAATGTAGTTCTAATAAAAGCCCATACCTGGTAAAGTCAAAACCTTTGTATCTTTGAACCAAAAAATAAAACAAGGTTCTGGGGTCCTGGTGTATTTCAATTCCTCATAATTCTCCATTTGGTTGGGAGCTGCCTTTTTCTTTTCTTTTTTTGTTTTATTTATTTTTTATTTTTTTGTAGAGACAGAGTCTCACTTTATCCCCCTCAGTAGAGTGCCGTGGCTTCACACAGCTCACAGCAACCTCCAACTCCTGGGCTATAGGTGATTTCTCTTGCCTCAGCCTCCCAAGTAGCTGGGACCACAGGTGTCCGCCACAACACCCAGATATTTTTTTGTTGTTGCAGTTGGGCCGGCGCTGGGTTTGAACCCACCACCCTCGGTATATGGGGCTGGCGCCTTACTGACTGAGCCACAGGCACCGCCTGGGAGCTGCCTTTTTCTGCTGCCTGCTTGTTCTCAAGGTTCTCTGAAAGGCTTGTCCATGGCTTTGGCTCTGAACCCAGAGGGAGTGTTTTGGCAAAGTGTCATGAGAAAGGGTAATTTGGTCTGTAAATGTGCTTCTCTGAAACTGAGTCCCTGGCTCTGCACCTGTGGCTCAACGGGCTAAGGCGCCAGCCACATACACCTGAGCTGGTGGGTTCGAATCTAGCCCGGCCTGCCAAGCAACAATGACGGCTGCAACCAAAAAATGGCCGGGCGTTGTGTTGGGCGCCTGTAGTCCCAGCTACTTGGGAGGCAGAGGCAGGAGACTTGCTTGGGCCCAGGAACTGGAGGTTGCTGTGAGCTGTGACACCACAGCATTCTACCCACAGTGTCAGCTTGAGGCTCTGTCTCAAAAAAAAAAAAAAAGAAAAGAAACTGAGTCCCTGGAGTACCCAAGACACTGGCGGTGTCACTCATCCCAACTACAAGAAGGCCATCCGGCTTCTGTGATCACACTGTTCCGAGACCTGGGGACAGCAAGTTACAGAATGATAAGACAACCTTGCCTGAGGATTTAGTGTTGTCCACGAGGTGGATTAGTGAAACACCTTTCTAATGCTGGTGTTGACAGACAGGACTAGCATCGGTTTTATGGGCTATCAACTGAGTTATATCAGGCTTCTCCTGTGGGTCGTGGTTATGTTTCAGCCGACATGGTTTGACCTGTGGCTTATCCAAATTGGTGTAATAATAAGCTAGGTTACAAGGGCGTTTACTTTGCTGTATGTACTCAAATATAGTAAACTTGTTATAAACCTGAGCAAATAGGGGCTTCTGTTTCTCCTGCTGGAGCACAGCGAGGGTGTGAGAGCTATCAACTTGTTCCCCTCCAAGACATATCCATCCAGAAGGTTTGTAAAAGCTCTTTATTCCTTGGAGGAAAATGATTTTAGTCTTAGGAAGGAAACACATGGCTTTCTTCTTACAGTTTCAAACTCTTTGCCAGCTGCATTTATTGCCCTTGGCCTGGCACTAATGAAAGGAGACTTTGATGAGCTGTGTGAGTGGTCACTTCAGAGAGAAGGATGCAGAAAGTCTTCAACCTTTGGGAAGGTGCTCATTTGAGAGTATTTTTGCCTTCCCTCTCACACATCTCAGAGAGACATCATTGGCTTTTGATGAGAAGCCCACAAGGGCCTGATTTACCTGCCAGAATGGTTTTCTGTGGGTTGGGTTCTTCAGAAAAGTGACATTGGGGAAGGCAGAGCAGCTCCCTTGTTCTAAAAGCTCTCAGGTCTCATGTCTCTCCCAGTCCCTGCTGGGCCTGGTACACTTTAAAGCAAATTCCTGTTTTTTTTTTTTTTTTAATTTAAGTATTTTTTTTTAAAAGGTGTTAGAATCTGTCTTACGTTCTCCCACCCCTGCTGGGATTTATGATGTTGGCAGGCTCCCTTGTTGAAATTCAAACCTAAGCAACTTGATGGGGGAACAGACATAAAAATATTAATTTGGTGGATATTAAAAAAAATCATACTGGTTATAAATCAGAGGCTGTCCACTGGTTCCTTTCATCATCTAAATGGTCCTTCTAACCAGACCACAAATCTTACTGGAAAGAAGGAGGGGGTTTGGTAGGTGGGGGTTCTCTTCCTGAGGTTTTGGAGACAGCTTACATCCAACACTTCCTCAAACCTGGCTTTGTTTTCTAAAGGTAGTAAAAAGTGAGTACTTCTGGTATAGGCAAGCTAATTAGCTGGCCTCACAGAACATACTTGGGGCTTATAAGGAAGTTGGCTTGGTCTAAAAGAAATCAGGTTGTGGAAATATCTAGATGTTAATTGAAAATAAGATTTGGGAGACTCTGGATGAGGACTCTGTTCCTCCAAGGTGGTGAAGCCCATTTTCTTAGAGAAGGGATGATGCAGGGTCAGGTGGCAAAAGTCAGGAGCAACAGCTTAGGGCATGCATGTACCTGGCACTGACCCTGAGGACTAGGATAGTGAGCCTGTGTCTCCACTAACACCTCCTGCCAGCCTTGGATTTTAATAGGGTGTCATAACTAGATATAACCGGAGAGGGAAGGATGGAGGGCAGTTACATTCCTGTTAGGTAGAATTAAGAAAAAGTGGCAAAGAATTTCTCTTCCTATAATGATATTTTAATGGAGTCTTTCATTCTCATCTTATAGCTGATCTTTACAGTTAAAAGACTCTTGACAGGTACTTTAATATTTCATGAAAACTCCAGAAATTAGTTTTTTAAAAACTGGATGGTTGAAAGGCTAAATACTTCTATAAGAAGATAAGATGCTAATAAAAATGGAAAGCTGTCCCTATTTCAAATACCTATATATGCAAAAGAGTATGAAGCCATGATGAAAAATCCATTCACATTCTGGAAGTCCAAGGTTGTATTTAGTGGCATAAAATCTAATGAATCAAAAATTCAGTCCAGCTAGGATCACTGTGAAATATGTTTGTTATAATGAAACTCTAAACACGTCTGGGTCTTGAGATTAAAGAGAGAGAAAATTCAGTAGCTGGAAAGGGGGAAACCAGTTTTCTACAAAATTCAAAGTGAGCTCTTGATTCAGAATATTAGCATGATAACAGAAAGAAAAAGATTGCAAACTAGTGATTTTTTTAAAGGGAAAATATTTCTAACTAACAATTGGCTCATATTACTTCTCTGCCATCTTTATAGGAGCAGTAAAGAAGGGGTCTGATTCCTGCCTGAGCAGAAAATTATTTCATCTTAAACAGGGAGTTTTCTACTTTGTTACCATGCAGTCTAATACTGGCAATGTCTTGGACTTGAAAAATGACATTCTTATCTAGAAGAGAAGGCAGGAGGGAGATGGCACAGTCATTCTGAGCTTCACTCTAAAGCAATTATGAGCTCTTCACAACTCTCAGACAAGAATTGATTGTTATTTTTAGACTATTAAGCTATAGGTACAGGGAAGTCAGGGTATGTGACCTAGTTTTGACCTTGTAGATTGAATTTTTCTCACATTGATTCAATATTGAAAAGGAAAACTTAAAAAAAAAAACATTTGTGCCTTATATTTTCCCCCAATTCTCTTTGTTTCTTTCCTGCCTTTATTAAATCTTCATGTTTGTAAAGACAGATGAACAGGTAGAATAGAATGTGGGGGTACTGGAATAGAACAAAAATATGTTTGAATTAATTGCAATGTCCTAAAGAAACTTAGAACTAAGGAAAAGCTCCCAAAGGTAATGGTGCGTGTTTGATGCCATTGTGGATACACTCCCTGCCGTGTATCCAGAACACGGAGTTGTCTACTCACATTAGTTGTGTTACTAATATTTTTTGCAAATAGTGTTTACAGCTACATTTGTGTATTGAATTTAATTGCCATGGTAAACCTAGAAGGGTCCTCGGGCTAGATTAAGGGCCCCACCCAAGAGGCAGAAGGGCAGTGTGCTGTATGTCCATGTGTATTTTCCTATTCTCTTCTCTGACTCATCCAAATAACTCAGACATATGCTCAGATTGGGTCAACTTCCAAGTTTCGTACAGTCTGGAGTGGAGACTTTGGAGCCTACCAACTTCCTCCTATCCCACCTTGGGCCTTTCCTAAGGTCAATGCTCTCACTGTTCCTTGGGAACACGTGTTCATTCCTACCTTCCTTCACTTGGCTTCTTTGTTTCTTTCTTTCTTTTTTTTGGAGACTGAGTCTCACTCTGTTGCCCTAGGCTAGAGTGCCCTGGTATTAGCCTAGCTCACAGCAAACTTCTGGACTCAAGTGATTCTCCTGTCTCAGCCTCCTGAGTAGCTGGGACAATTGGCACCCACCAAAATGCCCAGCAAGTTTTTCTCTTTTTTAGTAGAGACAGGGTCTCACTCTTGCTCAGGCTGGTATCGAACTCCTGAGGTAAAGCAATCCTCCTGCCTTGGCCTCCCAGAGTGGTAGAATTATAGGCATGAATCGCCATGTCTGCCTTAGATTCTTTTACAGGCTATTATCCTCCCCTCTCAGCTCTCTCGCTCCTACCAGAGTCTCCTGGGTGCTTCCTCCCATCACCTACTTCTCTTGCTCTTTCCAGCCTCAGTTGCACTTTTGGCAGGCACTGCCTGGTTTGCCACTGAATGATGATGTATTCTCTCCACCTGTGTTTCTTCTCCTCAGAGATGACTTTACTCTTTGAGTGTCAGGTTTGTTCTTCACAAAATGATCACTTACGCAGGGTGGGTGTTACAATGAAAGACAGTGCACAAGGCCTGACTCATCGTATGTGCTTAATAGGCACCTGTGACCTCTACTTTCTTCCAGGAGACTGCGCTTCTACATCTAACAGTGTAAGGTATTTCCCTTACAAAACACAGTTGGTATTGTTGAAAGGCTAAGCACAAATTGAGTCACTATTTGTTACCCTATTTTATAATAGGCAAATGATATTTTTCCTTGGTTTTTCAGAATAGGAAGGATCAAGATGCTTGGACGGAGAAGACCTGGCCAGATGTGGTCTCTAGGTATTGCCTAGAGAAGTGATGCCTGAAAGAGAAGTGGGGAAATTAGCTGCTTATGACAGAACACTCCACAATCCTGCATGCCAGCGGGGGAGGGGAACCTTGGAGAGGGACTGATCCAAACTTTATTCCTGAGTACCTGCAGCCTCCAGGATGTGCTGTGGCAGGGATTGGTGTCAGGAGTTGGACAGAAGCAATCACATACGCAGTAAATAGAGAAATGAGATTAAGACAAGAAGGGGGGCTCGGAGCCCGTAGCCAGTGGTTATTGTGCCAGCCACATACACCCAGCCCAGGCCTGCTAAACAACCATGACAACTGCAACAAAAAAGTAGCCCAGGGTTGTGGTAGGCATCTGTAGTCCCAGGTACTCGGGAGGCTGAGGCAAGAGAATCGCTTAAGCCCAAGAGTTTGAGGTTGCTGTGAGCTGTGATGCCATAGCACTCTACCTAGGGTGATGTAGTGAGACTCTGTCTCAAAAAAAAAAAAAAAAAGACAAGAAAGGATATCTCAGGAGGTGTTTATGCCTCCTTCTGACAAAAATGAGGAAAGCCTAGAACAGTGTAATTTCCTGAAAAGAGCTGTGACATTTCCACCCAAGTTCCTGAGCTGCTGATTGTCCTGGATAAGAGTGGCAGCTCCTCCTGGCCAGGCACTTTCCGAAGGGAAAGCAGAGCTTCAGGTAAGGTTCCTGCCAGCCTGTGAAATGGGTACATGATCTGCCCTGTGATTACGTAAGCTAGAACCATCTCAGCTAAACAGACCTCTGGCCAAAAGCAGAGGCCAGAAACTGCAACTCATACTTAACATTTGTTGTGCTTGGTTTTAGGGAAAGCAGATGAAAGCACAGTGCGTGTGCATACATAAATGCCATAAAATTACTAAAGACAGCTGGCAACGCATTAATTCACAGCAGTAATGATCTTCAAATGGTACCCACGGGAGGCCATGGACAGGAAGTTCCCCAGATTTGGTTGCAGTATTCCCCATGACCTGAACTCACCCTCATAAAAAAAACAGGGGATGGAATGGGAAGGGAGAAAAGGCCACATAGATGCCACCATAACACCTCCCCTCATGTACCTCTTCTCTCCTTCCCAAAGAGAACAAACACCACCCCTCCATCTACAAGGCGTCCCCAAATGAGACAGACGCCAAATGAGCAGCGGGCACATGATGCTGTGCCCAGCACAAGATAATTGTGTCATAAATATAATTAAAGTCAGCAGGAGGACCATTACAGAGAAAACCAAACTTAAAAAAAAATTAGTACTAGTGAAGAAAATGTCATACATTCTTTTTATTTCAGTCTAATTTTGTTTACATGATTCATACAGTTTCCAAGCGTATCCCTGGAGAACATTAGGCTGGCACCACATGCATAAAAATTCATATATAACATGTAAATTAGAAACAATCTCAGGATTTATATAGAAATTACAGCCACTTCTAGCAAATTAATTCAATGACAGAAAAAGGGTTACTGTCTCTCTTCAAATCAAGAGGGGGAAATATTGGGCAAAGCAGATTTATTTATTCAAAAGGTTTGTTCCTTGCCAAGAGCTGGTGTCCCTTTGGCCTGGAGATTTCCATTTTTTTATTGGATATGTATTGGTGATTGAATTTACTCTGAACACAGGAGCAGTCGATGAGGACCATAATGGGCTGTTTTAAGTTATAGCATTGCTAATACAGTCATAAAGTCGATTAGGCTAGAAGGGTTTGCTGTAGGGAAATGACGGAGGAAGCCATGTTGCTCGAGTTAAAATATTCAATATTATTGAATCTTAGAGCTGCAAGGCCCCATGAGTGAAAACTTACCATTTCAGAGATGAAAAAACTGAGCCCCAGAGAAGCTGAGGTCTGCCAGAGAAAACAAAGAACGTAGGTTGTCTCCTATTTAGTTAGATGCCCTAAATACTTCATCCAATGTCCCTCCTCTTCTAGTTTTGAACGGGACAGGCAAATAACATTTGAGTACATTTTCCTGGAGGATTTTGTGCTGACATCTTTTGGTAGTGATTTTGCTAGGGGGAACTGTGGTGGATGGCTGGTCAAATGGCCCCACCCTTCACTATTCTTGTATTCCTTCCTCAGTGCAACTTTGCAATCCATGAGCTAGGCTGGGCTTGGTGACTTGCTTTGGCCAGAAACAGCAAGAAAGAATATCTTGACATACATTCTAAGGCCAGAGATTCCATAATAAATGAACACCAATGGAAGATATATCTTGTGCTTATTTCTGTCTTACTGAGGTCTTGCCATTATTCTGGTATTTTGTTTTAAATGATCCAGTTTGAGGTTATACGTCTTTGTTACTGAAGAAAATTCTGGAATGAGACAGCATAGCTTTATTGACTGCCTCTAGCCCTTTGATATATTCTCTCTGGTTCCGTGTTTCTTATGCTGTTTCTTTCCTGCCTTCATGGGCTTCCCTTCTAGTCCTTTCTGGGGGTGGGTAGTTTAAGCAAAGGTTCTTCTTTTTTTGTTTTTTCTTGAGACAGAGTCTCAGTCTGTGCCCTGGGTAGAGTGCCATCAGCAAACTCAAACTCCTGAGCTCAAGTAATCCTCTTGTTTCAGCCTCCTGAGTAGCTGGGACTACGGTGCCTGCCATAATGCCTGGCTAGTTTTTGTAGTTTTAGGAGATTTAGGAGAGACAAGGTCTTGCTCTTGCTCAGGCTGGTCTCCAACTCCTGAGCTCAAGCAATCCACCCACCTGAGCCTCCCAGAGTGCTAGAATTACAAGCGTGAGCCACTGTGCCTGCACCTGGCTGAGCAAAGTTTCTTTAGGGACCAGTAGCTGTTTTATCTCTGCTTGTGGTTACATTTCCAAAGTTTGACTTCATCTGCCAGAGGCCCTGTACTCTCTGGTCCATGGGTAATACTTTGGACTTTTCAGAGCACTTTCCCATTTACTTTTCTGACTCCCACCATTTCTTAGTGAGAGCAAGCTGGTCAGGCATTTGTATTTCCCTTTTGCAGATGAGGAAATTGAGGCTCAGAGAGTTCAAGTGATATTTCCAAGATCATGTAGCCTAGCTAACAGCAGAATTAAAAATCAGAACCCAGATTCTTGTCTCCTAACCTGGGACTCCTTCTGGTATGCTCTGCTGTCTACTTCAGCCCATGGCTTTGGCCAATTGACATCGTAGCCAGGTGTTCAACCGGTACCTGAATAATGCTTCTGTCTAGGAATGACTTGAATGGAAACAGGGCATTCTTAAAGAGGCCATTAGAAATCCCCAGACCTCCACTAAAGCAGGCTTTGGTGCAGATGACTAACGACTGTATAAATGCCTTCACCTTGTAACAGCCAGTCTCAGCCTTCAGAACAGAGCCCTACATTGTAGATTAATCACTCCATATCTCTATTTTAAAATCATGTTGCAGTATTTTAAGGGTATGTTTTAAAATGTAATGTTCTGCTTGGAGGCATGGTCCATTTAAAAGCAGGGCTGCTTGAAGGTTGCCATTTGAGGAGAACAATTGAATGCAGGTGAAGCTCATACTAGGCTATTGCCCCTGGAAACTTGCTTTTCTCTGAATCTATAAAGCAGAGGCATAATCCATCCACACAAGTGTTATACTTTCCTTGATTCGTTGTTTCATCTGGATTCTGGAAGATCAGTGGTACAACTACCTTGATTGTGTGTTGGATCAGGAGATTTCTTGGGATGTGGGGCATTCAGTTCAAAACTGAGTTAGTACTGGCAATGGTTGGTCACCTTATCCAGTCCTCTGAACAGCCCCTTGAGGTGAGCTCAAGAACATTCCCTTCTCCATCAAGAGGGAACTCGGTCTCCCACCCTGTCTGTCCCACACCTAAGCATCTTTGTACAGAGGAAACATACAATATGGATGTGCTGAGGTAATAAAAGAGAGAATGACTAGCATTGGCTTCCCAGAACTGATCTGCTTTCAACCAGGGAAGAGGACTGACTGGTTTGGGATTAGAAGACTGGTTTAATTATTAACTTTGGCCAAGTAATGAATTCACTGATTCTCAGTTTTCTATTTGTAAAGAAAGGCAGCAACTAGGGGTCTCTAAGTTTCCTTCTCCATTGTATGTTTTGAAGCTTTTTTGTATAGAAACCAATATGATACCTTCACCCTGCCACAACTCATTTTATCCTGACCTTCCAGCAGTTATTCACCAAGCCATCTTGGAGGCCTCTCTTTTAGCTCAGCCCAAATGATGAAGCAGCTCAAGGTTAGACATCAGGTAGAGTTTCAAGGCTCTCACTCAGGGGTAGACCCTTTAGCTCAATGCTGTCTAATGAAATTTTCTGCAATGATGAAAATGTTCTGTCTTTGCACTGTCCAATATGATAGCCAATAGTCACACATGACTATTTACATTTCAATTTTCTTTCTTTCTTTCTTTTTTGTTTTGGAAGAGACTGAGTCTTTATCACCCTCGGTAGAGTGCTGTGGCATCAAAGCTCACAGCAACTTCCAACTCCTGGGCTCAGGTGATTCTCGTGCCTCGGCATCCCCAGTAGCTGGGACTATAGACACCCAGCACAACACCTGGCTATTTTTTTTTGTTGCAGTTTGGCCGAGGCTGGGTTTGAACCTGCCACCCTTGGTATATGGGGCCAGCACCTTACCCACTGAACCACAGGCACAGCTGTTCAATTTTCGTTAAAATAAAACGAAATCTAAAATTCTGTCATGATTTTTGTGTATATGACTTCATAAAAGGAAAAAAATAGCAAAAAACCAAAAAAAGCTAAGGGACAGCAAAATGCTATTTTCAAAATTCAGAGGAAAAAAACTGCTAACTCACCATTCATTCTGTGATCATGTAAAGATTACCTTTACAAATAAGGATGAACTAAAAATCTTTTATTTATTTATTTATTTGAGACAGAGCCTCAAGCTGTCACCTTGGATAGAGTGCTGTGGCATCACAGCTCACAGCAACCTCCAATTCGTGGGCTCAAGCAAGTCTCTTGCCTCTGCCTCCCAAGTAGCTGGGACTGCAGGCGCCCACCACAGTGCCTGGCCATTTTTTTGGTTGCAGCCATCATTGTTGTTTGGCGGGCCTGGGCTGGATTCGAACCTGCCAGCTCAGGTGTACGTGGCTGGTGCCTTAGCTTGTTGAGCCATAGGCGCCAAGCCCAGAATGAACTAAAAATCTTTTAAATAAAAAAAAAGTAAAATTCTGTTCCTCACAATAACTACATTTCAACTGCTCAATAGCCAGACGTAGCTAATGGCTATCATACTGGACAGAGGCAACACGGAACATCACAAAATATTCTCTTGGATATTGCAGCTTTATAAGGCTAAGTTGAGCATTTTCTCAGTAGGTGGTAGAAAAAGAGGAGGATAGCAGGAAATGGGAGGGGCAGTGGCCATGATCACTAGTACACTTTATGTCTTGGTGTGGAATCATGAGAATGATGTAGCCAGCTTACTGAAGATGGACCATCTTAAGTCTTGTCATGGGCAACCATCTTCCAAGAGTCAATAAGGAAGCATGAAAATAGCCAGGCGTGGTGGTTCACGCCTGTAATCCCAGCACTGTGGTAGGCTGAGGAGAGGAATTGCTTGAGCTCAGGTGTTAGAGACTTGCCTGAGCAAGAGAGAGACAGACTTCTAAAAAAAATGGAAAAACCCAGCTGGGCACTGCAGCGAGCTCCTGTAATCCCAGCGGCTTCCAGAGGCTGAGGCAGCGGGATGCCCACGGCCGGCCGAGTCTGAGGTTGCAGTGAGCTATTATGCCATTGCACTCTGCTCAGGGGCATAGGGTGGGACTCTGTCTCAACAGCAACAACAACAACAACAACAAAGCATGAAAATAGATCCTTCATTGACACCAAGGCATAAAAGTAGGTACAGAAATTTCCTTCTTTGGTCAACGGTAGAAAGCACTAGGAAATAAAACTAATTAGCTAAATGTAAAAGTTGTAGAAAGATTTTTTGCAAGGATCATGATTGAAGATTTTTTTTAATGCATTTTGAAGACCAAAAAAAAAAAAAAAATACAAAGCAAATGTTTTGTTTATTATGGAAATAAGGTAAAGATCAAAATGCATGGTTAAGTGCTCAACTCTCAAAAGCATCATTACCATCCCATCATCTCTCAGGAAGTGAATAAAGAATGCGTTGTGGAATTGGAGCCCAATGAGGATGATGGCAACAAACCATTGGGATTCCAGGAGTCTAGTCTTTGTTTCAATTTTGCCACTGGCAGGGGAGCACTGTGGCTCATGCCTATAATCTCAGCACTCTGGGAGGCTGAGTTGAGAAGATCACTTGAGATCAGGAATTTGAGACCATCCTGAGCAAGAGCCAGATCCTGTCTCTACAAAATATAGAAAACTTAGTTGGGCATGGTGGTTCATGGGAGGCTGAGGCAGGAGGATTGCTTGAACCCAGGAGCTTGAGTTTGTAGTGAGCTATGATGACACCACTGTATTCTAGCCAGGCCAACAAAGGGAGACCCTGTTTCGAAAAGCAAAAACTGAAACAAAAACAAAAACAAAACAACAGTTATGCCACTGGGAGCTGCGTGACCTAGAGCAAGTGACTTAATCTCTCTGGGCTTCAGTTTTCATTTTTAGCTGGAGAAAGATGGCACTGGATGGGTCCTTGGCATCTTTATCATCCTGGGAACACTCTTTGTGACCATAGTACTTACTTCTATCCTAGGCACTACTGCTTACTTACATCTTGTGTCATAGCTGTAAACGTTGTTGCTTTTAACCGCACACAGCTGATCCCTCTTGTCAGTTGCCCTCACTTAAGGCTCCCATAATCAAACCTCCAACCTGCTTACGCCTGTCAGAACTTCAGGTTTTCTAGAATCCTCACACTCTAGGGTGCTCAACATTTAACTTCTCTGGTTCACATCAGGAGTAAACACTTCTCAGGGAAGTAGAAGCCCCAATGGTCTAGATTCACCCACAGGTTAGAATAGGAGCCCCACCCTCCCCATGCGTTCAGCTGTGGTGTCACAGAAATGAGATGACTGGGAGCTGGTTCCAGCTTTGCCACTCATTAGCTGAGTAATTTGGAATAAATTCTTTCACTCCTGCAAACCTCAGTTTCCTGCTCTGTAAAGGAAAGATAATACTGTAGTTGTAGGCAAGGAAGCTAAAGAAGCTCAGACTTCAGAGTTTCTCATTTGCATGGGTCCCTTCCAGGGCTCTCTGTGTCCCGCATTTGGACTTTTTTTGTAATTTTACAATCTTTTTCTAAAAGAGTGACCCCCCAGATTGCTTAAGCTTCAGGTTCCACAAAATCTTGCCATGTTTAAAAACAAGATACACCTGCGTAGATTGCTATCTCCAAAAAGAGATTACGCAGCAAACAAGATCTTGTGAGTCCCAGCTTGGTCTGCAGTTTCCCATTTCTTCCAGATGCCATCCTCTCTCCCATCTCAGCACACCTGTGAGTTGTGTTTCCCTGTGCCTCGGGACACCACAGGATAGGTGACATTTATCAGTCACCAGCACCTTGTGGGCACCACAGTACATGTTCTTAGAGGCCACATAATTACAGCATCTGAGAGCCAAAAAGGACCTCCAGGGCCCATTTACTTTACACTTTCCTCCTCCCAACAGATGTTTCTTCCTTCTTTTCTTTCACATCCCACTCAACCAGAGAGTCTGCAATCTCCTTTAAAAACCTGGGCTGGTATTATGTCATCCATATTCTTAGGAATATCTTCCTTAGGTCTAACCCTAACTTCTCTTCTTCTAATTCAGCTATGGTAATACCTTGAATTTTCTTTTTTGTTCTGTTGAGTGTAGAATGCAGGACACTTTCACAGACTTATTTGTTTCCAAGAACCTGCTTCATCAGCATCTTCCTTGCAGAAAGGGGTAAGTGAGGTTCGACATGGTATATTCTTGGCCAATAGTAGATAGTGGGGTCAGAACTCTGGGAGGAAAGGTCTGTCTATTATCCCTGTTGTCTCCGTAGAAGGTGGGCTAGACATGGAGGTGTTGCACAATCTGTGTGACAGCCAAAGCTCATGACTCTGTGGGGGTGTTGTTTCTGTTACAGGATGGCTGCCTCTGTTTCTCTCAGCTGCCATTGGCTCTGTCATTAGAACCTCCCTTCTGAGTCATGGGCTCAGAATTCTCCTTGGTGAGAATCCAAACTTCTAGCAGGTGCTAAGGGGGTATTTGGCCTCAATTCTTAAAACACTTTACCCTCTCATACCACTGCCCCCATTCATTACTAAAAAATAAAATCACAGTCTACTTTTGCTTCATTCACTCATTCTAAAATTATTTTACACATAATTATTATCACATTAATCCTATAACAAAAAGAAAAAAGCAAGCAAACAAGGAAGCATTTAAAGAGGCCTAAATATGATGAATGACCTCAGCAAAATGGCAAAAGAGAAAGTCCTTGGCTCTTGTCTTTCCCCACAAAGACACCAACTTATCAACAATATGTGATTCAAATTGCCTTTGTGAGAACTCCTGAAGCAGCCTAAATATCCTGTTTTCTAGACAAAGGGAACTTCTAGTTATTTAGTCAAATAGGCTACTTATCACTGGTACAATTAATTGGAAAAGAAATCTGGCCAGGTGCAGTGTCTCGTGACTACCCAACTGTAACCCTTGCATAGCATTTTGGAAGATTGAAGTGGGAGGATTACTGGAGCCCAGGCATTTGAGACCACCCTGGACAATAGCTAGTGAGATCTTGTCTCTACAAAAAATGAGAAAACCTTAGCCAGGCATGGTTGTGGCACACGCCTGTGGTCCTAGCTACTTGGGGGGCTGAGGCAGGAGGATCGAGTGAGCTCAGGAGTTTGAGGTTGCAGTGGGCTGTGATCATGCCCAGGTGACAAAGAGAAACCCTATCTCAACACCTCCTAAAATACCAACCCCCCAAAAAAATTCAAAACAAAAATGTTTGATTGCTTTCTGTGTATAAGAGCTTTATGACTATTAATATAATTTTTACCCAAATCTCATGAGGTGGTGGATACTGTAATTATTCTTATTGTACTGATTGGGAAAATAGAAATGTGGAAAATTAGAAAACTCTCTTTGAGTTACATGGGTGACCAGTGGTAGGCAGGCTGGCTCCTGGTCCACAGTCTATGCTGCATTTAAAATTGGAAGCTAGCACAATCTGAACATGTTTCTGAGCTGTTTGGATGAACAGATGCTTGAGTTATTTTTATTTATTTATTTGTTTTAGGGATCTGCCTTTCAAAAGAAAGACATGTTCCTCAAAGGAATAATTGAATTCACCCGGTCTTAATGCTTGATGTAATGAACAGAAGATGGAAGAAAGAAGCTGGTTTAGGTTTTGGGTCTCCATCTTTGATCCTAATTCTGGGTGGATTTTACCAGACAAAAGAACAGAATCACCAATCAAGGGCAATTGGCAATGATTGCGTGAGATCTTTAAAGGTAAGTATTTTTCACAAATGCAATCTTCTACTATGTCTAGAATTTTACCATATTTGCCCATCGAAGCAGAAGCTACTTTACCAGTCCACGTATTTCCATATCAGTAATCCATACACACTCACAGGCTAATAAATGTTCAAATAGATAAACATAGGCATAGACAAAGTTAAAGCTCCTTAGAGTTCTTTGCCGCTCAGAAAAAAGTGAAAGTTTGGAAGATTCTTCAAAAATCTGGGTGCTTTTATTTTGAGAGGAGGGAATCCTCTGATTCAGAGCACTGTTACTCAGTGTTCATATGAACTAGAAAGATGACAAATACTTTCTTCTTCCGTGCCATGGAGTATACCGTGAAAAGGACACAGGTGCAAATATTTAGACAATATGACATCAGTTCTGGTGCCAGAGCATAGATGGTTTTCTATGTGATATTCTTTTCAAAATACTTGATGCCTTTGTAAAAGAGACTACATAAAGTTTCAGATATTTTTGAAAGACCAAATGTTTGTCAGCACCTCCAATGGAGCAGTAATAATTAATTTTCCAGAGTGATACAACTATGTAATGAGAATGTGTTGGGTGGTGGTCAAAATTTTCAAACATGAGATGAGCAAATGGAAATACTTCCCTCCTCCACCTCCCCACCCCCAGCTCTTCCTTTATTTCTGAAGTTTGTGTGAAATCCAGAGGAAGTGGGCCCATCTGTTTCTGATATTTACAGGCTTGATGTATCAGAATGTTTTGAAGCAGATATTTGATGTCTAGTATGCCTCTAAAGTATTTTCCATAAGCTTGGAGCCTGTTCCTTTACTGGCAGGAAGTTGGTTTGCATGGCATTTTAGGGTCAGTTTAGTACTTAGCAATGAGAAAAGAGTGCCCAGTCACTTTCTTAGTTGCACTATATTTTGCATTACTTTAGTTTTGTTAACTTACCTACTGGGGGAAAACTCAAGGAGAAACAAAAATGAATGGAGTTATAGGTTATTATTAATTTTTTTTTTTTTTTTGAGACAGAGCCTCAAGCTGTCACCCTGGATAGAGTGCTATGGCATCACAGCTCACAGCAACCTCTAATTTCTGGGCTCAAGCTAGTCTCTTGCCTCTGCCTTAGGTTATTATTATTTTATCTTATCTTTTACATTGAGGCTCATCGTCCCCTCTTCTTAATAACCCTCTTTATGTAGGAAAGTGTTACCCTTCTGGGGAGGCGGATAATGGTGGGTTTCATCACAGAAGGGAGACAGGCTAAGGCTCAGCCCTGAGTAAGGGTTAGGACAAAGGAGAACTACCGCCACAGTGATATCGGTGTGTCCTGTACTGATCAGGACGCACTGGCCTGGGTTGCTTGTGTTGGGACCCATGGAGGGGTGGAGAAGGGAGTGCTAGGAAGGACCCCCATCTCTGGGGATGGGATGGGGATCTTGCTACACGCGTCAGATGCCCTTCAACTCACTAAGCCCCCGCCTCAGGCAGCGCTTCCACTGGAATTCACCTGCTCCACGAGCCCCTCGCTCGGGGTCTACGAGTGGCTCCCTGTCCCTCCGGGTCCTGACTCTTCCCCTCCTGCCACTCCGAAAACAGGCAAAGGAAATTAAATTCCGTCACTCCTGCTTTCTGAGGATTTTGACACCTACTGAGGGAATTCTGTTTAGCTCTAAATTTGCTCATAAAATGGAAAAAAGCCTCAGAGTGCTGTTCATTTTCTACAAATCTTGTGGACATTTCCTAAGGTACTCTCTGACCACCACAGTGTGCCCAACTGCACAGTAGGACTAACGGAATTGATTTCGGAAGGAGAAATGACTGCTTGGCAGGCCGCAGGGATTTGCATCACTCTGTTGCATAAACTGTGGGCTGACTTTGCACTAGGATCGCAATCTTTGGATCACTATTTTTTTTTTTTTCACTAAGTAAGCTTTTCTCTAGTTGTGGAAAGGAGATAAGGAAGGCTCTATCTTCTTTGGCTTAGTTTGCGTTATCGTTTTACCTGATCACCATGCCTTTAATTTCTTCCTCGCTCTTCTCTGCTTCCCTCTCTCTGACTGTCACTGAGAATGAAGTTTGAGTTGCTGTAACAGTGTTGAAGACTACTCGGCAGGATGACGTATGTATTCTCTCTATACACATACTCAGATGTGCATGCAGAGAGGAAAGTTTCAAAGTCATGCACGAAACTGAGGAGGAGAAAACTAGTCTATGGGAACTTTAGTCTTTAAAAATATTTGACCTTTTCATTTCAAAAAACTAGAAGAGAGTATTTGTGGGTCACATTTTTGGTTGAAAAACAAGAAATCTATCTGAAGATGAAGACAAAAATAAAACAAAACACATGTATCAAAAAAAGAGAAAAAGAAAAAAGCCAAGAAAATGAACAAAAATCTTGAAAATATGTAATGCCTCTCATGGGAATTTACTCTATAAAGACAGTCCCAGCTGCTGACAATGACATTCAGTATGTGTGTGCTGCAGCGCTGTTTATAGTGCCAAAAAATTAGACGAGATTTTAAATGGCTCATTATATGGAATGTGTTGAATGAATCCAGTTATAATCATTGTAAGTCAACCTATCAGCCAATTCAAATAATTTTGTAGATGAATCCTGGACTAGGGGAAGATTTCCATCATCTACCAAGACTAAAAAAAAAAAATAATAATAATAACCAATAGTTTAATCAAATAGAATGTGCAATGTTTGCTTTTTTGAAATGCAAATATATATGTATAGAAAGAGGATTTCAAGGATATATATGAAAATCTTAGCGGTGGTTTCTTTGGGGATAAATTTGGCTTCCCTCTTTTCTTTGCACTTTAAACATTTATTACAATACATATATTATTTTGGTATTAAAATATATATACAGTTTTGAAAATTTACTAACCCATACATGACAATTTTCAATATCAGTGACTTTTGAAAATCAGGACAAGCTGATTCCAGATGTAGTGAGTTATTTGCCAACTTTATGCTTGAATTTGGCCATCTAGATACCATTTATTTGCCTCTAATTTTCTTTCAAATATTCTTATAAATAATATTGATATTTTGCAGAGGCAAACTATACAGGGAGGGAAAAGACTATAGGGATGAAACATTTTTTTTTTCCAGAAGTGACTTTTTTCATCAAAATTATGTGCCATACCACCTGTGGAAGTTAATTTCAAATCCACAAATTAAAAAAAAAGTAATTTTGCCCACCATACTGTAGCTCCTCATCATGGTATTATGCAAATAACACTGTAACTGAGATACTAGTTCATCAGGGACCCTGGAACCTGACGACTTAGAGAGGAAATGTAAATTTCTTTTTCTATACAAAATTCATTTTGCAATTAAGTTCAAATACTTAAGATTGCTTTGGGGGGTTAATATGACTTTGAAACATTATTTTAACCTCCTTTATCTGTATGTTGTGAAGAGAGAAAACTGAGGCAATTTTCAACATAGTCCAAACATAAAAATTAAAAATAAAAAGCTTGTTCATTTTACATTTTGGAGACAGACTATCGACTTCTTTGGATACGTTTTTGCCTTTGCATGGAAAGCTGGTATTCTGGCACTATTTCGTTTTTATTTTAATACATATATTATATTACATGTTATATACATTATTTTATTTTATGTATTTTTATTGCAGAAGAAAGTTACAGTATTTTGTAACTGCTTTGCTACCTTTTAGAAACAGCCAAAGAATATAGGATTCTTCAATATGGTAACTATTAGAAATGCTACTTACTTTTTCAAGAGTCTATTTTCATTACTTAATTATGGTACCCTGAGCACAAAATACTTCTTGTTTCTATGAAAAAAAAAATGCATATAATTGTATATACATACATGCATATATTATATGTATCTACAATAGTAAATTCATGCTATTAAATTTAAAAAAAATGATGAAAGAAACCTGAAGCTAATAAAACAAACACCACCCTCCCATGTTCTTAATTTCCTTTCTTGTAGATGGTGTTTGTTGACAAAGGCAAATGTGGTCTTTTAAAATGTATATGAAAACAAACACCTTCCAGCTGTGAGCATGTAATCGGTCAATTCTCATTCAGAGAGATTTTTACATGCCACTGTATAATTTTGTTTAAGTTTTGGATCCTTGCTTCTACAAAAATAGTGGCCTAAACTTTTTTTTTCTTATGAAGCATTTTAATTTCCAGGTCTTTTTCTTATAAAACCACACTGGGAAAATTGATAAAATTACCCATTTCACATAATCCATAAACTTTAATAAAATAACTTGAAACACATATTCAGATTTTCTCACAGTTGGCAATTTTAAAACATGATTCATTTCTATTATTTAAACTCTCGTTTAAATGTGTTAGTTATTACTACAGCTAAAGGGAACAAAGATGTAAAAACAGATTTCTTTCCACAACCATCTGCCACCATGATGAAATAATTTGACTTAGAAATTTACAGGATATGTGACATATTATAAGGAGTGTATTGCTATGAGTTTACGATTTAATGATAAACAGGGCTATTTGCTTTGTTACTGGAACCATAATATCAGGATGGGGAAGAAATAACTAGAGAGTTTAAAATGAAATAGTGAGATACATACTTTTGCTCAATTTAGAGGCCACAGACATAGCTAATCATGCATTTTGTTAAATACTTGCTTGATGATATTCTTAATTATATGTCCTTTGTGGCTTGCTGGTATTTTCAGGTGCTATTAATAAAAATCAGTATTCTGAAAAGCACAAATAGATTGGAAGCAGATGCCATTAGTAAAACATAATTGGACTAAAGAAAAAATTTTGCAACTTGAAAACAGGCCAATGTCTTTAATGTGTTGGTTTACTGTGATTATGCACTCTCCAGGATTTAAACAGGAATCATCAGAAAATTTATCTTAGGAATAAAAAGTAGAGGGAGGGAGCATTTTTTTGTTTAGAGAAAATGCCTGTATGAACTTGCTAGTATATGTTGTAGGAGATAAGGTAAACATAAAGAAAACTCTCAAATTAGTCTTTGCTAAATTAAAATGTTCAAATTCAACTACTGACAAATCTAAAAATATGCAAACATGTAAATTACTGTTGAACATATTATTTTGTTTCTAACTGTTAAGTCCCTTATTTATGTTTGAAATGATAATTACTGTGTTTTTAAAAACTGCAAACAAGTTCCAGTGGGGGTTATTTATGGTCAGATAATTATTACATTTTATTCCTACGTTTTGGTAGTTCCAAGAGTTATCTTAGGAAGATATATTTCTTTATTATAAAATTAAGTTTAAATGAGAGCTAAACAAATCTGAGCTTTGAAAAGTGAGTTCTTCATACAGAATCCAGTCTGAATTTTGTAACAAAACAAAAAACAGCCTCACTGTTAATACATAGACAAAGGTAGGAGAAAATATAGGAAACTGTTGGATTCAATTCTTGATTGTGAGACCATATATCAATGTTTTAGGCTTTTTTTCTTATACTTTTCAGTATTTCTCAGATTTTTCCCCAGGAACATATGTATTTCACAAGCAGAAAAGCCTTATTCATAAAAGAAAAATGAAAAACAACAATGAAAAAATGTGATAGTTCGGATTAAATTTTCAGTTAAATTTCTCCATTTAGTATTTTATTCATTATTCCCCCAAATTATTAAAACAGCATTAACATAGTCATAGAGCACTAACTCCTAAAATTGATTAACACACAAATATATTTTTTCTTTTAGTCTGAAAAATTAACTTTTTATAATTACCAAGAACCTTGTGCATAAAGTGCTAATGTTTTGCTAATCTACCTTCCTAGAATTCAATTTTAAATAACAATTTTGACAAATTACTAACTGACATGTTTCTTGGCTTAACGATAGACGCACATTATTTTAACTGCTTTGAATATGATAAGCATTAATATGTATTTTTAACATTAAGTGATTTGCTACTAATAAAATATTTCTGGTTATTTTTTCTTGGGGGCATAAAATAATGCCTCATGTCACTTTTAATACTACAAATTTAAATAGGAATTGAGTTAAATGTAATCAACACACTAGTATAAATAAAAAAGACAGTAAGCAAATTTTCCTACCTTTATTACACCACAGAATAGACGTTACATCCCATTGACCTAACAGAAAAACTTTTCCTTTCCTCTTGATGTTAACCATTATTCTCCACTGAGAGCATGCCCAGCTTTCTATTAATGTGGAAATTATTTGGAAATCTCTTCTTTATTTCTGCCCTGGACAATAAGGTACTGCAGAAGCTGAAAGGTGTAATTTGTCTTCCAAAAGGAAGATAAAGACAGAATTTTTGTGGAGGGGATGCTAGTTAGTTTTTGTTATGAATTTTAATTTTGATTTATGTTAACTAAAGCCCCATGAGCCTGCCAAAAGAAATCAACCCTTCTTTCCATCTTTTTTTCATCAAAGGACCGTGTTGACAACTCCGATTTAAAAGTATAATCTAAATTGAAGAAAAACTCACAAATTTTAGTTTGGAGCTAAAAAACTAACAAACTACCATAATTACTCTTCTGGAAACTGTAGGGTGTTACCCAATATAAATGCACAGATGGTATTTAAAAACTTAGGCTCTTGGAGTCCATGTTCATCCTTTCATTTTCCATTTATCACCTGACATCTTATTTCATACGTCCTGAAAAGGAAAGTATACATTCAGTTGGCCTTCAAACAGAAGGAAATTTTTTTTAAAAATCAAAAGAACCAAATTACAAGAATAATTCTCTTATTTAAAAAATGTCAACCGAGTATCCGTGGGACATGCTACTGTTGGAAAGAATTTTAACACTTGCATCATTCACAAGCAATTCATGAACGCTTAGCTTAAAGGAATTTTCCATCCTTTCTCTAGTTTTATACACTTCAACTGAACTCTCCTAACCTTGCTAGTGGAAAATTGAAGAGAAAGAGAATTCGTAGTAAAGAAAAAAGTGAATTATAGTGAAGAATTAATTTTTTACAATTTTTTTCTTTATAAAGGGCCGGCTAGAGTAGTGGACTTTACATGGATTAAAAGGAAATTCATTTTTTATGGGGGCTGCATTGGAAATCTCACTTATCTCTACTCACCGCACAACTCTAAACAACTTATAAAAATAAACGAAAAGATATATTTAGAAATACAGAATTCCCTCAAAAGGATGAATTAAAACAAATCTTTTCAGAAAGCCGCTCGTTTCCCTTAGGTGGTGGCAAAAGTCTAGCGAGGTTGGTCCGGACCCACCCCTGACCCGCCCATACCCCCAAGGAAGAGGGGCGGGAGACCAGGTTCTCCAGTTACTTCAGGGATTGTAGATGCCCGCCCACTATTTATGTAAAATACAGGCACGCCCCGTCTTTAGTGATCCAGCCAATGACTAAACGGCATCCTGCCCGCCGAAGGAGGACCCAGGGGGCGGGGAAGGACGCGCGGCCGCAAACCCAGTTCCTGGAGTCCCAGCTCTCTCCGCCTCTTCCTCTGGTCCCCAGTCCACACTACCCGCAATAAGCCACTCCCACTCATCTTGTGTAGCTACGCCCTGGGAAGAGGCGGGGAACTGGGCGGAGCGGGAAATGCTGTCGTTCTCTTATTTACATGCAGTCCTACTATTGGCTTAAGGCTGACCGTGCCAGAGCAAAAGAGGGGCGGGGAGCTTGTCAAAGTGAGCTTCACGGATTGGTTTAAGAAAGGCAGTCTAAGCAAATAAATTCAGGGCAAAGGCACTGGCTTCCTTTTGCTCCGCCCTCTGTGTGAGTAACCCAATGAGAGAACTCATGGGGTACTTTACCTCGGACATTTAAATGACAAATATAGAAATCTAGTTATATAAATATTTATGAAGAGGAGCGGAGGTGTAGAATGCCTTCCGGAAACGCTTCTGATTGGTTGGTTTTCAAGAGCAAATCTTAGTTTTATGAAACGTGCCAGCACCCCACTATCAATTAAATAATTACGTTTTCTGCTTTTATTTTCTTCTTCCCAAAGCGTCACACCATATACAACTATTTATTTTCTCAGTAATTGATTGCATGTGTGGTCCGAGCAGCTCAGCTTTGTAATTATTTCACTCTCAATATATTTATTTTTTTGAAACTCAAGTCCTATTTTCATAAATTTTTAAAATGCCAAGATCTAGGACAGACGGAAACAATTAGAACCTCCGCTCTGCTGATGTGTATAATCTTATTAGTTTAATGGGTCACAGGGCGCAGGACCTATTTCCTATGGATCAAAGTGAACACAAACACAGTTAATATCCCATTTTCTTTAAGAACCACATCGGATCGGGTTCCTTCTGTCGGCCGTGGTAATGACAATATTAAGAGATCTTGGGTTGCCTTGAGGCTTAGAGGTGAAATGGAGTCATTAAAACATTCTGACTTAAAAACGCATCAATATCAACACCAGGTAGCCGGTTTCGATGTCCCTAAGCTTTCTCGAGTTTATCATAGTACCATGGTTATTACAGGATTTCAGCATCGCTTGTTTTGATCTATTGCTTTTGAGCAAGTGAAAAATCGTGCCTATTTTGCTGCTAATTATACCACCTTCTCAGATTTCCTCTAACTCTGGCTCAATGCAAAACTTCCCGAGCCCTCTATGTGGTCTACAACCAGGGCTTCTTGATTTTTTTTTTTTTTTTAATCTGTGGATAGTGGTCACAAGCTATTTTTGGAATCTCTCTCTCTCTTTCTCCCCCTCTCTCGTTTAAGAGACACATAACCTCCAACCCAAAGTTAGCATTTCATTTCATGAAGTTCTTCAACCTCAAGGCTAGTCCACAGACTCCCTAGCATCCGTGGACCCTGACTCCAGAACTCAGACCTTAAGGAAATGTTTTTCATATTTTAAGTTGCACCTGGCTGTGTTATTCTGAAGTGAAAATATAATCTTCTAAGCACCTAAAGAGTTGGGCCAGAGCCTCTCTTTTCGTGGCAAAGGCTCTCTTTGGAATACTCCCGCTCCAGTAAATTAAATGCAACCACCGTGTGGTCCATTACTCTGGAGTGTGAGGTGATGGCCCCTGTCAAAGGTGGCCAGTCCGGCAAAGACCCTTAAAATATTCCCACAGATAATAAATATCTGTGCAAGGAGCGGATGTAAATAATAGGTTCCTATTCGTTTATAAAGCTCCCTACTACAGCAATGAATAAATTCATTGCAGACTTGATGAATGACCCCCAAGTTCTTCCACAAAGGGGGTGGAAAGAGAACCAATTTTTTTAAAAGTTTGCCCTGGCCGAGCGCGTGGCTCACGCCTGTAATACTAGCACTCTTTGAGGCCAAGGTGGGTGGATCGCCTGAGCTCAGGAGTTTGAGACCAGCCTGAGCCAGAGGGAGACCTGATCTCTAAGAAATAGCTGGGCGTTTTGTGGGGGGAGTCTGTAGTCCAGGCTACTTGGGAAGCTGAGGCAAGAGAATCGCTTAAGTCCAAGAGTTTGAGGTTGCTGTGAGCTGTGATGTCAGCACACTCTACCCAGGGCGATAAAGTGAGATTCTGTTTCAAGAAAAAAAAAAAGTTTGTCCTGTCCTGGGCCTGAAGGCCGGTTGCAGGGTTCCGGGCGCTGAGGGAACCAGCACCTCCGGGAGCTCCCTAATGGGGCCCTTAGGAATGTAAATACTATACTGCGAGTTTAGGCAGGCTGAAGCAGAGGTTAACAGCGAATCCTTTTAATTCCAAGCTGTCAGAATATTTGCTTTCATTTGGCCCCACCGAGCTGGGATTGATAAAATAGAAAAGCATGATCCTGTCACCTTCTTCTGGGTTGGGAAACATGGTCATTGAATCTCGGGGTGGGCTTTTATAGTTTACATACACTCCCAAAGGCTAAGCCATGCTATATCGTCTGGCTGCTGACACTTCTTTCTCAGCACTCACGGTTCGGTTCAGAAGCCTGTGGATCAAGTTGCAGGGAAATCTCACATCTGGAATAGATATCCATGGCAGTGGTGGTTCTTCAGATAAATCCTTCTTACTTCTTTTAATTTGACCTTGAATATCATTATTTTTGCACCTAATCTTTAAATCTGCTTCAATGCAGCACTTAGTCTTTTTTTCTACTTTATTTCTCTCTTGAGGTCCTCTGTGCTTTCTGTTTTTATCACTGGTATAACTTTATTTTGGGAAAGAGATCATTTCCTCCTTAGAAACGAGTAATCAATTGCCCTATTAATTACGTCCTAAAATTTTAATTATTGAATGTTAATTATTGAAACATTTATCCATCACTCACCAACTTTTAATTTTGTATTAAAAAAATGGTAATATAATTCTGGTGTGTGTGTGAGATTATAGACAGACCTTGTTAATTTCTTTTCCCCGGGGGTGGGGTGGGGTGGGCATTCGCAGAGTGAATCTAAGTAATTATTTATCTGTGTAACGAATTCTACCAGGCTTGGTCTTTCTTTTTCAGATACACACTGTACTTCTTTGCATCTAATATCCAGGGAAATTAACAGTATCTTCCCCTCCAACCCTCCCTGTCTTCTGATGTACTAGAGGGACCTGACCGACTTCTAACAAGAGATACAGTTTCTTATTTTCTTTTCTGTTTTCTTTTGTTTTTCTTAACCAACAGTCTTCTTCAGTTATTTATTTTAGCCTTGTGGGCCCCAACTTCATGTAAACCATAGCGGTGTGGTAGGTTTTGCAACAGTCAGCGGTAGATGCAATGCGCAACTCTGGGGCATGCCAAGGCACAAATTGTCATTTCCAGAGGAGAGAAATCCAGAGTCAATGCCCGCCTGGGAAAAATCTAGGAAATCCGAGAATTCCTATGAGCTGCGGCCCACCTAGCGTCCCTGACCACAATGATCACGGTCTCTTAAGGTTTTGGCCGATGTTGTTTTGCTTTATTTTAAAACAATATTTATTTTTGCTGTTGAGAACGGGGTCCTTACCAGAGAGAAATGCCTGGTCTTCCTCAGGCAGTTCTTTTCTGGGTCTCCTCTGGCATGGCTTTCATTTAGGGAGAGTCAGACTCTGAATTTAGGTGACATTTCTCTACATTTGTAGTCAGCTGGGTCCACGAATTGACCAAATTTGTGCTTAGTCCACACCCGGAGATTTCCGCATGGAAACACCTATGAAAAGGCCTCGACTTGACTTTTACCGTTGCGACGGCCTTAGAGGAGGGCCGGATCGGGACTGGAGGCCGACCCTTCATGGGTCCCAGCCCGCCCCCGCCCTCCTCAGCGGAGTCTGTTCAGCGCAGTCTGCCCCAGAGTTACAGACCAGGACCTAGCCAAGATCAGAGGCTTGTCAAGCCGGCCGGGGTTTAAAGGGGTCTTTGCTACCGGAAGTCATTTGACAAATCTCAGGCAGGCCTTTCTAATCTTTAGTGCTCTGCAGAGATTTGCAAATCTCTAAACACGCTGTAACCTTCTTCAAATAGCACGTCAGACAGACTTGAAAGTTTTATTTATTTTATTTATTTATTTATTTATTTATTTTATCTGCATGGGGACCCCCCCACGACCGGGCCTACTCCCCTCCCGGCACCTTCCCTGGACGCTTGCCGCCTCCTGCCAGCGGAATCCCGCGCCTCCATCCGCATACCTAGCCCCAGGAGCCTTCCCGCAGCGGGAGGCCTCAGGCGACAGAGTGCTAGAGGATCGCCCAACGCTGTTTCGGCAGGGGGCGGGGAGAGAACCTTTAGGAACCAGGCAGGACCGGCGAGGGTGGACCCAGTGATTTATGACCCGATCAACTTTTGGGGAAGCAGAAATTAACCTAGGGGGAATTAGGCCTGAGCTTTGAAGTTCATGGTTTTGTTTTTCTTCAGCTCAGGCTTGTGATCAAACAGTTCTTGGTTCTTTCTACTCTCTTTCTCCTCCTCCATCGGCCTTGTTGCCCCACTCCTATCCCCCCAGCAACCCTCTCCTGTATTTTCTTAAATTTGAATAAAAATATCTCCACACCAGAGACTGAAGTTCCTGACTGCGACCTATCATACACCCTACATCCCTGCCCTCTTGGACTCATGCTTTACTTTCGACAGTGTGATTTGAGTTCGTAAGCCAGGAATAGAAAATTTGCATCCATCCTATTCCTTGGCTCTTTTCCACCTCGCATCTAACACCCCAAGTTCTTCTGCCCTTGGAGATTGACCCTCCGTGACAGAGCAGCAACGCAGCTGGAGTTGTGTGGTTAGCGCCTCGGTAGGTGAGAGTCAACTTCTCGGCATATTCTCCAGATACTGCGGGTTTGTGGATTTTCTCTTGCTGGCCAGAAAATTCGAATCCAATCATTAAAGTCCTTTTGGCCGCTCTGCACCTTCGCCCTCTTTATTTCCATACCCTCAGGCCACCCTCCTCCCCACTACAGGTCTCTAAGGGAATCTGTCTCCTGCGGTTCTTTCCCGCAGGCGCCTGCTGAAAAGGCAATTTCCTTGGGGGTGTGGCTGGGGCTAGAGAAAAACAGAAACCAGGATTGTTTGGGGGCCTGCAACCATCTAAGTTTTATTGCATCCGCTACAAAGTCAACTAACTCTTAATGAGCATCCGAGCGGAAAAAGGCCGAGGATTACTCCACGTTAAAGTGGGGAATGGTGGTGGAAGCGACGAGAGCTTGCTTATTTCTTTTTGGTACAACCAAAGGTTGTAGCACCTTCCTGAGAGGTTCTTCCCAACGCCAAGAGTACAGACATGAAAGTCAAAAGGCAACATGTTTCAGCTCCCTGATTGATCGAAGATCACTCGGCCACGAGGACCTTCGAAGTTGGCCCTGTCTACAGCTTGTAATGAAAAGGATAATCTGTCATGTAATAAAAAACAGAACCCACACAAACAAACCCAGCATCCAACCTCCTTCCACCTCGCCTCACTCTTCTCTAATAAGGGCCAGTGACAAATATTGCCATCCAGTTCCACCCAAAAAAGAGGAAGCAGTAGATCTTCCTTTTAATAACTTCCCAAAGTGTTACAAATAATAAAAGGAACGCATAAATCATCGCGGGGGCGGCTGAAAGTAGACCACGGATGGATTTACTCCTCTCCACCCCTGTCTTTCAACTGCGTTTTCATTGGCTACTGTTTTGTGACCCGCCTCCGAGTCTGTCCTCTTATTGGTCCATGGGGTAGGATGACGTACAGAAAAGGCGTGGGATCTGGAGTCCACCAGTGCGCGTGCGCCTCATGGCGTGAGTCAGTGATTGACAGCAAGGAGAGGTGTGTGAGTTCGCGCGCGCGCGTGTGTCCGTGTGTGTGTGTGTGTGTGTGTGTGTATGAGAGAGAGAGAGAAAGAGAGAGAGAGACAGAGAGACAGAGCGAGAGAGAGAGAGAGAGAGACAGACAGACAGAGAGAGAGACAGAGAGAGAGAGAGAAAACAGAGAATGTGGCGGTGGAAGAGGAAGGAGAAGGTGGTGATGGTGATGGCAGAGTGAGTGCTGGAATCGAGGCTGCTTCTGCCCTCTTGGTGAGGTGTAGCTCTCTTTGCGGGCGTTTTCAGCCGAGCCAGACCGGCAGTTGGTCACAGGCTGCACTCTCACCCGCTCCGGAGTCGGTCTGGAAGGGATTTACTGAGGGAGGTAGTCAGCAGCACGCTAACTGAGAAGGAAGTAAAGAGAAGTAGAAGACATGATTTTTTTCTTTTTGAATAAGTTACTTAAAACCCTCAGAAAGAGATTTAATTTTCCCTCTGTGTTGATTTGTGCATTCCTTGTAAAACACACACTAAAAGCCTCTTCGTATCACAACCATGACTTCATGTGCAAAACACACCTCTCCTCCACCTCCTCTGAGCACTAATTTTGTTCTCTTTTCCCCTGTAGTCACAGGTACACACATGTCTCAGCCTCTTGTAATCATACGAACTGGAGACGAACTCACAAAGACACCCGGCAAACTGAAACAATTTTTACCACTGAGAAAAAAAAAAAGGGGATAAGAAAGCAAAGAAAGTCAAAAGAAAAGAAAAAAATAGAAAAGGAGAAAGAAAAAGAAAACTAGAAAGACGCAGCGACCAGTAGAACAGTAGTGGCAAAAATAAACATAGTGGTAAAATAAACATAATACTGAGGGAAAAATTCATTCGCTATTGAATATATTTGAAAATAATTTCCTAACTCGGGCTAATACTGTAGAAAACAATTCCAATTTTTCTCAGTGTTTGCTGTTAACGCCTACTACAAAATTCTTCAGAGGCGAGGGCTGGCTTACTGCAGAAGAGAAATGTTGCTCCGTTGCCCTGTTGCATCCAAATTCTATTTTCCTATAAGCTTCTGCAGCGTGGTGGAGCTGGGCAGAATGTTTAGGTCATTGGTTCGTACTCACACTTATTTTAGGGAGATAATAATCGTCTTGTAGCTCTGCACATATTTTTAATTACAGGAGCCAAGAATTTGTAGCTGACAATTAAAAGCTTCGGTTTTACGAATTCTGAATTTTAAAACAGGCAGATTACTTCTTCGTAGTCCCTGATATTTTCTTTGCTTTTTATTTTGGGGTGTGTGTGAGATAAGGAGTGTATTATAAAAACACAAGTATTACAATCCCAGTACAATTGTTATCTGTGAGTGCACGGTAAATAAATAAAAAGGGTGGGGAGAGAGAGATATTCATTGTTAAAAGCAAAATGTTTTTTTAAAAAAACATTAAAAAAGAATCCCCCTCGGTGCATTTTTTTTTCTTATGAAGCTGCGCTTTCAGCCTGCCTACATATTGAAAACAGTGTTTTTATGCTACCATAGTAATTTTATTTAGAAGTCCTAGGTTTACCTTAAGTTTTAAAATTATCACGTATTACACAAAATTACTAGCATTCATACTCCTCACTTTACTATTCCTTTGACTACTTATTGAAGCAGCAAACAGTACATAAAAGTAATAAACAAGGCAAGGCTTTGACAATTGCTTATTTTATTTCGTTGAATGTCTTTATTTTATTAGGTAAATATATACTTAAATTTATTTTCTTAAGTAATAAGGAAAATAGTATTTTTCTTTCTCTTTGTTAGTACCAAATGATTTTTGATTCTTCTCCGTCCGATTCCTTCTCTTTCAGCTGCCACAGCAAACTGACAAGCTCTTACCCGGCTCAGACTAGTATGCAAATTTTTCATGATTGACATCTACAGTAGAAACCAATCACCTTGGAGTAGGTTGCTGATTGGTTGACAGCAATTTGACGTAAGTTTGACGTTTTAAAAATCTGACAACCAATCAAAACAATTCATGCAAATAAAGGAAGGAGTCATATTACCAGGGGCCAGAGAGACTTGAGAACGCCCTCACGTGTTCAGTCATCGATATTGCACAGACCTTTGCGGGGGGGCGGGGGGGGGTGTCTTCTGAATAAATGCTGTTCAACTCTACAGGTCGCCTTGGGCTTTTCAAGATTTCTTTTGTCACTGGAATAAAAACTATCCTTAGCTTTTAAAAAATAATAATTGTGTCATGCACGAAATGATGGTTCCTCTAGAAATCTATGTAATCGAACTGTGGACTTCCAACGCACAGAATTTCCCTCCAACATTGGGAATATAGCTGTCTTTAAATTTATACTCGGTGAAATTTACAAAAGCTTTCCCTGGAGAAACCCGCTCTAGGTGCAGATGGTCGTTAAATTTAGCTTTTCAGAGAAGTTCCACATGGCACCGCCAGATGGCATAGGGATCCCCTTCCTTTCCATCCCTACTTCATACCCTGCAAGTAATTTAGGAAAAATTGAAAACCAAACACTTTTATATATTATAATTAAATAAAGTGAGAACATACTTGCGCTGTTAAGGGGCTACATATTTTAAAAATAAGCTTTGTTTGTTGTTGCATTAATGTGAAACTTCCTCTTGGGATTTTGCCTAGGAAAGTTTGCAAGTGAAATACCCAGTGAAAGTGTTTGCAAACTATTTCTTTAGAGCAAAGTGTGCACCTTAAACATAGCTTAAACGAGCCAGTTAAAAAGGGTGAGAGGTAGCTGTGTTTCTGAGGTGTAGTTTGCAGGGTCCGTGGGCTTCTTGGGTTTAAAATGAAATCAAGGACGAAGCTCAATTTCCCAGCGTGCTATTTCCTCGAAGAGCGGACCCAGAACCTGGCTGTAGCGCTGCGGCTGAGGTCTCATCGCAACTTCTTGATTGACCTGCTGTTAGAACAGCGTGGCTTTCTTAGGGGTTTATCTTGGGGTCCCAATTAAAGATAAGCAAAACTTTCTTTCCATTCACAGGTCATTGTAGTAGGAGGCGGGGCGTTTGCTTTGCCAACCTGGGTGGGGGACTTAAGGGTAGAACCCTGGTATTGCCTGCCACCTGTAATCTGCCTCCCCTTTCATATCTGTTTTTCTGTTTGTAATTATCAGGAAGAGACGGGCTTGTGCTTGCCCCTTACATCAAGGCCAGAGAGCTAATGGTATCCCCTTATCAGAGGGGATAAGGGAGGAGAAAAGAAAATACTGTACTCAAGCTAAGTTAGTTTTACATGAGCATTTTTACATTCTACAGATCGGTCGCCCTCTTTCTGGGAAACTTTGTTTTCTTCACTTATTTATTCAGCAGACTTGTACATTCACTTTTGATTACCCTATAATTGTGCATTTTAAAAATTGCATTCAGCTTTTAAAAACATCTACTTTTAAACGTCTTTCGGAATATAACTATTAAGCCCTCATTTTACAAAACGGCAAATTCATTGGCTGTTTGTTGTGTGTCTGTGTTGTGTCTGTTGAGTTTTGTTTAGCCAGAAGATAATGATTAGGGTGACGATGTGAACTTAGGTCTCCCCCTGACATCCAACTATGGGTTCACTTTTTAGCCCAGCACCAGATAGATCCCCTAGTGATTGCAGGGCAATAACCTGCACCTTTTCATCAGCCCGGGTTTCTAGTGATCCACTTACAAGCTGTAGGAAAACTCCTTCTAGCTCAGTCACATATAAACAACAAATATAACATCGTTATTTTTCAGTTTAGAATAGCCACTTTGGATTTGTTAGTTCGAGTTGAAACCATACGTTTCTTACCTCCCCCCACTATCTGCATAATTTTTCCCCATCCCAAGCAAAATGTGATCATAGAGGCTAAAAGAGCAAGAATTTTAGGGAGCGCTTATTTCCCCTAGATGATAAGAAAGATGATGAGGAAGGGCAGATGACTCAGGGAACCTTTTAAAAGATAACTTTTAAGTTTGTAAGCACAATCTCGCTCTCTTAATGTTTGAGCAAGACGTGTCAAACAGATGCAGATAGAGCCTGGGGCCAGTCTCCGGGGTTCGCCTAGGACCCTGAACTAGCAGCTCCCTCCCTGATCTCGGGGTCCGTTTCTGTCGTATCCTCCAGGGTAGGCGGCCGCGGGTGCGAAGGAGGTTCCTCCCGCGGGGTGGCGAGGCCCAGGCACCCGGAGGCGGGCGCTAGGGGCAGGAGCTATGGGGTCCCCAACTCTCCCCCAAACAGAATTTCGGGCGAAAATGTGGGCAAAAGGCGGGAAACACCGGGGCCGCGGCTGGGGATCTGCAGCCCAGCCGGCGCGGGAAGTTGAGGCTGGAGGCCCCCGCCCCGGCTCCTCTCCCCTTTCAGGGCCCCTTCCTGGCTGGGTCCTGGGAGTGGGCTTCCTCTGTCGGAGTGATTTCGCCAGAGTCCGGCCGGCGCGGCTGTAAATCTGCCTTCTCCACGCCCGGGGGGCCGCCCTCCCGAGCCGGGGCGGGGGCGCGGGGGACGCAGGGGGCGCGGGGCCCGGCCCGCGGCCGCAGCTGGATCGGCCGCCTCCCGCGAGGCGGCGGGGGTTAAACGCCGTGAATCCATCAATCAAGCCCTCCGCCGCCCTCCCCGAAACCCGGAGCGCCGCCTGCGCGGCCTGCTTTGTGTCTCGCCCGCCTGCCCGCCGGGGCCTGGGAAGCCGGGTCAGGCGGCTTTGGGGTCCCGGGGGACGCGGCGCGTTCCCACGAGGAGCCGAGGTGGCCTGAGGCCGCTCTACCCAATCCCTCCCTGTCACGGGGACAGTTGAGGCCCGGGACACAAATCTTGAAAGCCGCTCGCTGGCTGGTTTGATCATTGCGCTTTGCAGTCGAATAAGGCCAACATCTTGTTCTTTCACGGCGAGGGCGTGAACCTCCAAACCCTGCCTCCCAGAAATGGCAGCGTGACCAGGAGAGAGGAGATTAGTCATAAGCAACCAGACTCCCGGGGCAAGTCACATCATCTCTCTGGGCCTCAGTTTCTTGTGTGTAAAAAGAGGCAGCTGTTTTAGAATCGGCATTTATTGTGTCCAGCTCTAATGTTCTTTTGTTTGGGATAGATAAACCTGGACGCTTTTTGCGGTCTGAATTTCCTTAAGTTTCCTTTTCTCCCACGTTTACTTCCAGTCTATCCCTTTCCCTTACTACACCCCAGTTGGCCCTGCGGCGTCCGGGGAGCAGCCGGTCTCCTGAACCTGTGGGCTCAGCTCTGGCCTGTTTGCTTTAGAGGAGCCACCAGGGGGCGATAGAAGCCAAGGATAGAGCAGCAAGGCCCCTCAGAAATTTGTCAAATTTGGTGTTAACTCCTTTTTCGAGTTCGTGTGATTTCTAACTGGCTCAGAGTGGTTCACTTTAAGGACTCCCCATTTGATCATTAGCGCTAAGGTAAATGAATGCAACCTGTGGTTCGTAAGGTGTGGAGCACAAAGCACCCATGAAGAGCCGGCTAGAGTGCTCCCAAGGCCCAGTGACAGAACAAAATGGGGCAAACGTGCAAAATTCGAAATTTAAACGCAGCACACTGGTTCTGAGGCCACTTGCGGTCGGAGGGCTCTGGGGCCATGGGAGAGAGCAGTAGAGACAAGGGCCAAAGGGCATCGAAACAGGGGGACGCACACTCGTGCATCTTTTCCTAAGTTTTACAAGTATCGGTGTCCCATGGCCCTGGCGCGGGAGGGAGACTGGTGAGGGGCTGGAGAGCACGGGGGTGGGGGTGGGGGGGGGTGCGGCAGACAGAGGCCCTCACGGCAGGGACCCAGGCTGGGGAAGGTTCATGTGTCAGAACCCCAGTTTGCACTTCCTGGGAACTTGCTGTCTGTGTCTGAAAGAGCAGAGCCACTTCCTCGCTGCTGTCTCCGACCACAGGGGCGTGGGATGGTTCTTTCATGTGTTCCTCACGAACGGTTTACAATATGGATTAGGGGGGCCCTGGAGGAAACTGGAGTTTGTTCACCGCAAACAGCCAAAGGATCTTCAAGAGAAAACGTGTTAGACTGAAATATCATCTTTTCCCACATGTGCAAGGCTCTTGGATTATGTTTGCTTTCAAAATCCATACATGTTTTTATTAAACTATACCTTTCTTGTAGCCCCTGAGCACACGAAGTACTCGCGGCGTATGTAAACGCTTCCATTCTGGTTCTCCTTTAGGAAAACTTTGTAAGTCCGCAGTAAATATTTGCTCTGGGGTGAACCTTGGCAAGCAATAGCTAAACTCCAAAATCTGGTTTCACTGAATGTGCTTGTGTGCACATGTGTATGTTTTAACAGTATATATATGTTGGAAAATTTTCGAGAGAGCTTGGTATTTTCACTTCTTTGCTGTGCCTCTGGGAGGCATAATGACTGTAATTACTTGGGTAAAATTTTAAAATTAACCAAATTCTCTTTCAAATTTGATTCTCCCCTGTGTGCTGCCAGCCCCACCGCCATCATGTTAATTAAATATTCTTACAGCATCACTCTTTATAACACCCTTTAATGTTGTGATTTGGGGGTATATCTTAAAGTAAGAAAGTGTAATTTTTGCTTCCTAAATTCTGTCTTAGCAATAGGAATGTAAAAATCAAATAAATCACACTTTTTAAATTGTTTTTTTATGTTTATAGTTTTATATTTTAGTTTGTAGGGAATGCCAAAAAATGTCAGAGAGATAAATAAAGACAACTCAGTACTATGGCATGCAGAGTCTGGATTTCAAATTCTCATCCCTGAAGAAAAACTTGAAGTTACCCCTCTCTGATGAAAAAGACTGTATTTTTATGAAGAGTTTGAATTTGCTGAGGTTGAATAAACTAAAGAGAACTCTGGAAGATTATTAAAATATGGAAACTCAAGAATAGGGCTGTATGTTAGTTATTTTTAAGGGAATAAGCAGAAATTATAAACTCAGTTTGACCTCATGCACCTTGTCATAGATAACTGTAGAGTCTGTGGCTTCCCTGGTCTATTTTTTTAAAATCACTTTTGACTTCCCTGCATTGAAAAACTATATCTCTGCCTAGCATGTTGATTGTAAGGGTTCTATTTATTCTGATGCTGCAGCAGCGAGAGAACACAGCTCCAGATTGGGAGAAAAAGGGACCCTAAGTACACGATTGCTGTGGAGTGAGTCACCAAAGTTGGTGTCGTCTAGGTAGATATTCTGATGCATACTTCACCTCCCTGTGAAAACACCATCCCTGAAAAACATCATGTGAACCTGAGTCACTCTCTGGAGGACCTGCTTTTTGGAGTATGGTTTGGCAGTTCAGGCAGATATAATTCTTCCTTTCATTTTCCCATTTTTTGGAAGAGCAATAATTTTCAGTCTTCTCGCAATGGGGGCATTTTGAGAGATGACCTACAACTACATGGAGGAAGTCCCTTTGGCATGGTCTTTTGGGAGCTGTGGCTATTTCAGGCTGTCCCAAATGGAGACTGCGTCCTTTGAATGAAGTGTTACCCAGATTTGTGAGTGAATCCCTGGGAACAGAGGCAGATGTTAGTGAGCTAGAGAATTCTGAGCTGTGTGGGCTGTGTCAGATTGAAGAAAGGCAAGACTATCTTTAGGTGCAGCTTGTATGTGCTGCTGCTTTTGAATTGGCCTCAGTCCATCCACATTTGGAAATAACTGAAATTATCTGACCACTAAAGTGTAATCCGATTTGGAACAGGGACAGGAGAATATGCTTTACGGGGGCCACTGATATGTAGTATATCTGGAACAAGGAGCCTGTGTGTATTTGGATCCTGTATCTTTCCAAAAGATGAGAGATGGAATATTAAATCACGGTTCTGCAAATTTTTCTCTATTTCATTTCAATAGAACTATAATGCTAGCTATATAGCTAATTTAGTATTTTCTAGAGACTATGTTTATAAAAAAAATCAAGTGAAATAATTTTAATAGTATTTTCTCTTTAATATAGTATCTCCAAAATATCATTTCAATGTATAATCAATATGAAGTTATTAATAAGACATTTTATATTCTTTTTCCTTCCTATGTCTTCAGTAACTAGTGTATTATTTTGTTTTATTTTATTGTTTGAGACAAGGTCTTGCCTTGTTGTCGAGGCTACAGTGCAGTGGCATCATCATAGCTCACTGCAACCTCAGATTCATTGGCTCAAGCAATCCTCCTGCCTCAGCCTCCAGAGTCACTGAGACTACCTGTGGGCACACCAGCACACCCAGGTACATTTTTTTTTTTGTTTGAGACAGAGCCTCAAGCTGTTGCCCTGGGTAGAGTGCCGTGGCATCACAGCTCACAGGAACCTCCAACTCCTGGGTTTAAGCAGTTCTCTTCCCTCAGCCTTCCAAGTAGCTGGTGCCCACCACAATGCCCTGCTATTTTTTTGGTTGTAGTTGTCATTGTTGTTTGGCAGGCCCAGGCTGGATTCGAACCTGCCAGCTCTGGTGTATGTGGCTGGCGCTTTAGTCACTTGAGCTATAGGTGCTGAGCCACACACAGCTACTTCTAAAATTTTTTGTAGAAACAGGATCTCACTGTGTTGCTTAGGCTGTTCTCAAACTCCTAACTTCAAGCAATCCTCTTGCCTTGGGCTCCCAAGGTGATAGTATCACAAGCGCTAGCCACTGTGCCTAGCACTGGCGTGTACTTTACACTCGAAGCACGTGTCAATCTGGACAATTCACACAAGTGCTCAGGAGCTGCAGTGCCCCTGGCTACTATGTTGGATAGTACAGCTCTGGACATCACGTCTAGATGGGGAGGGTGCACGCACCCAGTCACTGACAGGTTTGTCCTCCCATTCCACTAAGTAAAGATAGGGAAAAATAGATTCTAAAACTGAAGTATATTTTTAATATTGGCATTTTAGCTCCACGGCTCCAACCTTGAATTGAAGAATATCTGGTGTTTGAAAGAAGTACCTGATGCCTTTTAGTGATTTTATTCTATTTAAAAATATATATTTTTAATTATAAAAATGAATCCATATTCATTACAGAATACTTAATACAATACATAGGGGTCAGATGTGATGGCTCACTCCTGTAATCCCAGCACTCTGGGAGGCTGAGGAGGGAGAATCACTTGAGCTCAAGAGCTCCAGACTAGCCTGAGCAAGAGCAAGACCCTGTCTCTACTAAAAATAGAAAAATTAGCTGGGCATTGTGGTGAGTGCCTATAGTCCCAGCTACTTGGGAGGCTGATGCAAGAGGATTGCTTAAGCCCAAAAGTTGGAGGTTGCTGTGAGCTATGATGCTATGGCATACTACCCAGGGCAACAGAGAGACTCTGTCTCAAAAAAAAAAAATACATACATACATACATATACATATATATATATATAGATAGATAGATAGAGAGAGAGAGAGAGAGAGAGAGAGAGAAAACAATTAAAATCACCTATAATCCAATCATCTATAGATAATCACCTTCCAAGTTTTAGGATCTTGCTGTCCTTGTATGTGGATTGCTTTCATCATTGCAGATGCCCTTGGATATCTTGCTTTTATTCCTGTAACATTATATCACAATCATTTCTATTTGTTGTTAAAAGTAAGAATAATTTTTAGCATCTGGGTGGTATTTCATCACAAGGGTAAGCCACAGTTTCCCGAACTTTGTGACTTTTAGTAGGGAAGGGTTACAGTAAACTTACTAAATGGCAACTAGGACAAAAAGGGTATTTTATGGAAAAGTTGCCATACTGTGTACCTATTGTTATCCCTTATATGGGAGCTTTTCTTTTTTCTATTACTGTAGTCACATGGGGTGACCAGGAACCTTTCTACACTTATGCTTATTTTTTAGAGAAAATGTCTTAGAAAAGAACCCCCTTGCTTCCCACCCAGTCAGCCACCCAATCAATACAAATGTTTGGTTACCATACCAACACATTTGGATTATGACTTAAGGGTAAAAAAGCAAATATTTCTAAAGAGATTTAGAATGGAAAACAAGGACATTTTAAGACCCTCCTGTTTCATTTCTCTTGTGAAATCCATGGCCCTTACACTACCCCAGCACCCACTAGGTACAGGAACTAGGCCACCCTTGCTTAAGTCATAGTTGGATTTATTTTGCTTCCCTTTTTGGCCCTCTTTCCCACCATTTGTCATTTTCACAGGCTTTAGTGACATAAATCTTGTGGAATGTTGGTATGCGCCCAGCATGAAGGATGCAGACTCTCCCATTTCAGTCTGGTGGGCCAATGAAAGCAATTGAGGGTGGCGGAGATTGGGGACAGTTAAGGCAGGGAGGTAGAGGGACTCTGGAAAGAACATGCGAAGTATGCAAACGACAGCTTTGAGGATGAGGGGACTGCGAATGACTGATAATAACAGTAGAGCCCACTGTAAGCTGCACAGCTATGGTTGTTAAAATTATTTTTTTCTGTCTGTGTGGAGCCACTTGTGGGCTCCGCCTTAGTTTGCTTCCCTTTATACCATCCCCATTCAGCGTGGTGTTGGGATATTGCTTATCTGGGAATCCAGAGACCTGACACTGAAGGACAAGCTGAGGACAGAGTGCTTCTGTAACAGGCTTTTCTTTTACTAACCTTGGTTTCCCCAAGCTCTGAGCACAGTTGGCCTGGAGGGCCAGTGGGCTCTCTGACACCTTCTGTCACAAAAGAGCCATTTTCCCCTGACTTCTTGAAGAATTTGAAGGCACCGCAAGTGCTGAGGAGATTTTATTAGGCTGGTAAATATGAACACAAGTTTACTTAAAACCAGTGCTCTTCTCCTTCAATCATGCAGAGTTTATACTTTTCTCTCTGGAGCTCCTTGGCCCAAGCAATTTAGGAGGTTGAAGGGTATTTTGTTTCTGACGTGGCCAGTCAGAAAAATAGGGGACCTTTTCATGTTGCACTGACAGCCACTCTCAGGGCTCACATAATTGATGTATTCATGGGAGCTTAAGCAAAACAGCTTTTTAAACAGGAGAAAAACTCGTCTTTTCACCTAAGCACTGACCGATTTGTGGTCTGGATGCTTACACGAGATATTAAACAGACTCAATGGAAAAGGTTTGTTCGCCTCAAGCCTGATTTTCCCTCATCTTGTAATTTTTGGCCTCGAGTCAAATTTTTGTCCATTCCCCTGCTCTCCTTGGGTTGAGGCCAGCACCACGGCCTTGCTCTCTCCATGGTGTTGACAGAATGTTTTTCAGCTGTACCAAAGGCCAGAGATTTTATGTCAGACTTCAAGATACACAGCTTGATAAACATGTCTGCCTCTGGCGATTGGCAGCATTCTTTCTGGAAAAGAAAACAAAAATTGTTTTACATAAATAAGGAAAATGGTATGAATAGCATAGAATAACACAACTTTGAAGGTGTGCCTGAGTCCTGCTCCTTTGGCAGTGTGTTTTCTCTTTGCTTCAATTTATTTTTGAATTCTCTTCTCACTCTGCCACCATCTGATTGCTTTCATCAGCCATATGTGTCTGGTTGTGCAACAACAACAAAAAATCAACAACTGATTTGTTTGGAAAATTAGATAGCGGTAAATAACTCCAGGATGGTGTTTTGAAAAAGTATCTTGGCTTTACATGGCTAATTTATTTTTCATTCTGGATGAAATGGCTGATTATTGTTAGTTCCTTTCATTCACTGTAGTTTAACGAAACTCCACAATGCTGCATCGCTCTGATATTTTTAAACTGAGGTTTTCTTGGTTTGTTTTTTAAATTTTACATCCACTTTTTTTTCCTCGCCAGGTGTCAGGTCACTCAGTTTGAGTAGGGAAGCAGCACATATGTATGACATAGGACTAAGTTGTATGTTAGCTGGAAAAATCCATCTTTCTAGGACTGCAGCCAGCTCATTACAGAGCCCCATGATCTAGGGACTGGATAATTTCACCTGGTAAATTTCTCGTCATCAGAGGGGGTTTCTCAGGCTACTGGACTTGAAAGTCTGTTGTGGGAAGGAAGAGGGAGGAACACATCCGGATAGTCAGCATCCTCTGTCTAAAGCTGCTCTGCCATTGAGCAGATGCCTGGGAAGCCTGAAGGGAGGGCTAGCTTCTTCAGGTTGAACTTCCCTTTGGAAGGCTGACGAGATGCTGATATCTTCCGCAAGCCTGTGTGGACAGCCTGCAGGCTCAGAGGCCAGGCCGCCTGCTACTACTGCCCTGGGGATTCCTCCTCGGCACTTAACGTTAGTCACCCCTCCCCCAGGCCCTTCTACAAAGTCCCAGGCCAGGAATCTGATGTCATTGCAGGCCTATGATTAAACACCAGCTTGAGATCAGCCCGGTGACAGAGGGGGTCATCAGTAATGGGTCTGAGAGAGGTTTCAAGGCCCTGAGTAATATGTTATTCATTACCAATGTCGGTTGAGGGACTATGAACCTGTCTGCTGGTTGGTAGCACTTTATATGACATCTCCCCAGGGTCACTGCAGAAGCTCACAAGTACCGACTGCAGTTTTTGTTTGATGAGTGGAGGTGGAGGCGTGGTATAAACATATGGTGTTAGTATCTCATCAGGTAGTAGAGCTGAGTAGAGATGAAAAGTTCCCCCATCTTAAGCAATTTAGAGAGAGCTGCATCAGAAATGAAATGGTTGTTGATTTGTAGACATGGTCTTATATATACACCTTCACAAATATATATGCTTGTATATACAGACATGTATATATGTACAGACTATATACATAGTTTTTTAATGTTTTGGAATGAGCTCTGAATTTAGACATCTTGTGCACACCCAGTCTGTGTGCAGAGGGCAGGGTTGGAACCTGGAAGATGTGCCTGGTGGTCCATGGTAGGCCCCTGCAAAGTCTGGAAACCTCTACAATTGTTAGTGAATTTTTGCATGGGGCACTAAGTTACTTAACCTTTCCAAGCTTTTCCAGTCATTTATAAGATGGGGGAGAAATATCTGCTGCATTGGGGTGGTGTGAGGATTAAATGAGAAAATGCACATCAAGCACGTCACAGGAGGCCCAGCTTCGAGGTGCTTTCTCAGTGTTAGCCGTTCTTGTTAGAATTGTTGCTGTTGTTGTTACTATACGCCTATATGAACTTTAATTGGGTATCAGAGCCACAGATTGTTTTACAAGGTTTTCAGAGGAAATTTTGAACCAAATAGGTTAAGAACCACTGTTTTGGATAGATAGAGCCACTGCAAAATAACTCTTTTGTAGGATCAAATTGACTTTTTCAGAAGTAGAAGATAAAGATGTGTGATTTGTGAGGTCAACACATTTGGGGGAAATTCCTATGGCCAGAAGGTCTGTAGGAGGTCAGAAGATTCTGCCAAGGTTTATGTCACTGTTGTTTTTCTTCTACTTCCATTAGTTAAAAAGTTTTTTTTCTCACTCTTACAACTATTCTTCCCGCCTCCCCCACATGCCCCAGGTAAAGTTCATGGAGGCAGAGTTACTGATTTTGTATATACCTCTTCCTACATCTTGCATTCTTTGGTTGGTGTTTTGGCAATAATAATAATAATAATGATAATATCCTTTTATCATTTAGTTTCATTCTAGAATTATAAGGTAAAAATTTCTTTTTCTGTTTTTGGAAGGGACAAGCATTCCAACTACAGCACATCAGAGCTCAAAGATAATAGAGGTCCCAGGTACTTTTCACCCCAGTGTGGGTTCATGTAACCACCACAGTAATCAAGACCCAGAACCGCCTCATCACCACAAATGTCTCCCCCATGCTACCCCTGGATAGTCATACCCACCCTTCCCTCTCCCAACATTCTTCATTCCTCACAACCATTATTGTGTTGACCATCTCTATAATTTTATCATATCGAGAATGTTATGTGAATGAAATTGTGAAGTTTGAAACTTATGAAAAGTCTATAAAATAAAAACTTCAACTGTAAATTGCAGCTTTTCATGTGATATAAGTTAAAAGTTGTTATATCCAGGTTTGCAAACTGAGCCAGAAGAGGGCAAATTTTTCTTATATACATACTAAGTCAGAAAGAGTTACTTTCAATTCAGGTTATCCCAAACCCATGCACCAAGTAAAACATCATGAAAGAGACGTCCTGCAGTGTAGTGGCCCTAGGAATCGATTTACAGCAAACTCTGCTGGGGAGGAGGTAGTTCCCTCTTGTCATAAATCTGCAGGCCTTGTAGCTATGACTGAATGGTTGAAACTACACTCCTGGTAATCCACATGATTTTTCACATGGAGATAAAGAACCATAGCTGTGAGCTGCAGAATACCAAATTCTAGGTAGTGAAAAGACAGTCAAACACTTAGTCTAAAAATTAACTGCTTGAGGAAAGATATGGGTATAAAGTTAAATGGTATAATTTCATGTATGGAAATGGCTGACTTTTCTTATGTTTAAAATTTACCTTTGACATAATTACATCTCCACAAAGCCAATTTTAAATGGGAAACATTTCTCTGTCTGGATGTTCTTTCCATTTCTTGGGGGACTCTATGGCATAGCCCTACTCAAAGATCCAGGGGGGAAGCGTCAGAGCTCAGGAGCAGAATTCTTCAATGAATGTCTTGTTGGAAACTGGCCTCATCCATCTTTATCTGTTTTCAGCCTGAGGCAGCAGGTCAGCTTTTTAACCTATGGTATTTTGGTGGGAATTCTCCTTTAAGAGGATGTTCCAGGGGATGAGAAGCTTACCCAGTGTGCAGGGGGCCTTCTGTTGGAGCAGCCAAGGAGATGATCAGTGGGATCCTGGTGCAGCCAACTCAGTTTGGTTTCCCTTGGATCTTCTAGCTGACCTGAGAGCCCAGTGGTGTTCTGAATGTAGGACTCTATTGTGTGCAACAAGATGATAAGCTAGGATCATTGTGCAAATGGCATTCTGTTTTCCATTCTGCAACAGCACTGTTTGTCTGTAGAATTCTGTTCATTGAGTCTTCCTCGTATTCACTGTTCTTCATCGTGCTATAGGAAAATTCTGATACTAATTTTGTCTGAATTTTTCTCTTTATCAAGGAAGCACAGGCCTTTGTGTTCTTCTAATTTTAAGTACAGGGATAGTTGCATGCAAGAATATGGTGACTTAAAAATGTCAAACATTTGTGCTTGTGGTGGTCCCCTGAGTCACCCAGACAGAAGCTTGAGTTCCTACTTCATTTGAGACACTTTCCTAGACCCCCTGGAGCCTGTACAGAGGAATGGGACCTGGATCCTCTCTCAAGGGGTGGAGATAAGGTGAAGAAGATGAGGCTGTGCAAACTGAGGCATGAAGGCATGCCTGAAAATGGTGTGTTGCAGAAGTGTAGGGCATTCCTATGGAAGTCAGAATCAAGAGAGATCGCCTTGGGTGACGCCTATGGCTCAGCGAGGCTGGCAGGTTTGGACCTGGCCCCAGGGGAACTGCAAAACAAAAAAAATAGCCAGGTATTGTGGCGGGCACCTGTAGTCCCAGCTACTCAGGAGGCTGAGGCAAGAGAATCTCCTCCAAGGAGTTGGAGGTTGCTGTGAGCTGTGTGATGCCACAGCACTCTACCGAGGGTGATAAAGTGAGACTCTGTCTCTACAAAAAAAAAGAGAGAGATTGCACCTAACTTTTACATGGGATAAGGTTTCTTGCAGGAAGTGGCATTGAGTGTGGAAAAATCCAGAAAGGGCAATTTAAAGTGGGAAGGGCTATCTGCTTGCTTTACTTACTGTGTTTTTGGCTGTGCCAAAGCTTTTTAGTTTGAGCAGATCCTAGTAATGTATTTTTGGTGTTGCTTCAATTGCCTGGGGGTGGGGGGGTTCTTTTCATAAAATATTCGCCCAGGCCAATTTCTTCCAGTGTTTCCCCTGCACTTTCTTCTAGTATTTTTATAGTTTCATGTCTTAAGTTTAAATCTTTAATCCAATAAGTGTCTGTCTTAGTTAATGGTGAAAGGTGTGGGTCCACGTTATGTCTCTGACAAAGGTGTAATAACCAGAATCCACGTTTGAGAGAACTCAAATGTATTAGCAAGAAAAGAACAAGTTTCAGCATCTCAGGGTGGGCAAGGGACTTAAAGAGAAACTTCTCTGAAGAAAACAGGCACACGGCCCACAGACACATGAAAAAATGCTCATTATCCTTAATCATCAGAGAAATGCAAATCAAAACTACTTTGAGATATCATCTAACTCCAGTAAGATTAGCTCACATCACGAAATCCCAAAACCAGAGATGTTGGCATGGATGTGGAGGAAAGGGAACACGTCTGCACTGCTGGTAGGAATGCAAACTAACATGTTCCTTTTGGAAAGATGTTTGGAGAACACTTAGGGATCTAAAAATAGAACTGCCATT
>CAUYON010018312.1:0-55350 GCA_963573935.1 Arctocebus calabarensis
AAGAAGAATATGTTCCAGCTCCATCCATGTAAACACAAAAGAGGTAAAGTCTCCATCTTTCTTTAAGGCTGCATAGTATTCCATGGTATACATGTACCACAATTTATTAATCCATTCGTGGGTTGATGGGCTTTTGGGCTATTTTTTCAGTGAAAATGACACCAACTGTGCCATCTTCTCCTTCTTCCCATTCCACTTCTACCTTTAACTTCACCACCGAGACAGCAACACCAACCCCTCCTCCTCCTCCTCAGCCTACTCAACATGAAGATGCCAAAGACGAAGACTTTCATGATAATCCACCCCAATTAATGAATAGTGAACACATTTTATCTTCTTTCATTTTCTTTTAAAAATGTTTCATTGTGATTTTTAAAATAAAATTTTATATTTTCTAGTTTACTTAATTGTAAGAATATATTATATAATATAGGTACCATACACTACATGCATCAATTCACTATGTATATTATTGGTAAAGCATCCTGTTAGCTTTTAAGTTTAGGGGGAGCCAAAAGTTATAAACAGATTTTTGACTGTGCAGAGATCAGTGCCCCCAACTGATTAATTGATTTGTTGAAGGGTCAACTGTACATATTATACATTCCTTTGTGCACTTCTATTTGTATACAGTAACATAAGAAAAAAGTGACTTTGAAGTTTTAATTGTTTTTCATGAATTGTGCCCAATATTTCCTGTTATACTGCTTGAAATTAAAAAAAAAGATTCTGACCTACTTTTATTTCTATTGAAAATGTAAAAACCGTAAAGCATACAATGTAAAAATGTAGAGATGGCCAATATATGATTTGCGTGCTATTTATATTTTATACAAAGTAATCTGTATGGATCCAAATAAATAGTTCTATAATAATTTTGAGATTATTTATACTGGAATAAAATACTTTTTTGTTGATAGAATTCAGAAAAATGTATCCCACAAAGATCCCATGATGAAATCAACATTTATCTGCATGTAAAATGATCATCAGTTAAAACGAAGTCCCTAGTTAATCTGGAAGGGATTAATTTATCTGAAATTTTTATTTGATTTTATATTCATAATTTCTTATTTAAATATTACCCAACTAAAGATAGTAAAACAAACCAAGCCCTCCTTTCATCTGTATAAGACATTTTCCTGTGCAAAGAACTCTTACGAGGTAATAACAACGTAAGATGCTACTTCTCAAGGTGGTAGAATGTACCTTTCTGTGTAATGCCACGCCATGTAAAGCATATTTACCTATGTGGCATTGCTCACATATCCACAAGCACCATAGGAAGGATATACTAGCATTGTCATTATGCTTCAACGTGTAATCCTTATGGTACATCATCAACTGGGGAAACTGGGACTTAAAGAAATCAAGTAACGTCCCTAAATTACTTATGACTAGGTCAAGCCTGTATATTGAAATGATTTCCAGTTCTTAGGCTGTGTCAAACCACAGCCCCTTCTTTTATTACTACAGTGGCTGAGAATTATTATTTGAGGGCAAAGACTTGTGTTTGCATATTTTTTATGGAGACAGAGTCTTCCTCTATCACCTGGGCTAGAGTGTAGTGGCATCAGCCTAGCTCACAGCAACCTCAAACTCCTGGGTTCAAGTGATCCTCTTGCCTCAGCCTCCCGAGTACCTGGGACTACAGGTGCCTACAACAATACCAAGCTAATTTTTCTGTATTTAGTAGAAACGGAGTCTGGCTCTTGCTCAGGCTGGTCTTGCACTCCTGAACTCAATGGATCTGCCAGCCTTGGCTTCCCAGAGTGCTGAATTACAGGCGTGAGCTACTGTGCCCAACCTATTGTTAATAATTTTTAAAGAAATGATAAGCTTCAGTGAGTGTATTTGCTCTTTCCACATCATTCAGAGCCGGCCCTCCTCTCATCTTAGCACGTGTCAGTTACCTTCCAAACTCTTGCAAATGTTTAGATTTTCCTCTTCTGTATCACTCTTTCCCTCTAAACAGCTGATCTTTAGAATTATTCTCTAAGGTAAGAACAGCCACATTTCACATGTGGGGGAAAGCCATCTGCAATGATGTTATGATGGACCTAAATGGAACAATTTAAAAAAATTTTTACTGAAATTGCTTTATTTCTCAATGCAAAGAGACTGACAGTAGAGGGTATTTTAATCAGAAAATTAAAGCTGACCAAATAGAGGTTAGAGTTAATTTGGTAGATCTCTGCTACGGCATAGGAGAAACATACATGAACTTCATTGCTGTAACAGGCATCCGGGTTTTACTTTTATCTTAATTAGTGGAACTTTTGCCCTCTCTAGAAAAAGAAACCTAACACAATCCCAGAGGAAGGTATTTTTCCTCCCTAGATTTCCTGATGTGAAATCCATTTCTCTAACGCTTTCTACCATTTTAGGGCATGACATTTCCAAATAACATTTGTTCTCTCGCCACTACAAAACATAAAGAAAAAAATGACTTTCATCTTAGCTTATTGAAAATTATTGCTCATATGCTATCGGATTTTACCACAGATCATGGAAACAAAATATTTCTCTGCCTGTGAAAGAACGATAATCATTTTTCTGTGTACATTTGGGAGAGGGTGTGGGAAGAGAAATTGGGTGGGAAGGGAAAAGGATTTAGTTGAGGAAAATTACGGAAGACAGCAAGCAAATCATTGGCATTTCAAAGGATAAAACTGAAAAGAGCCTCGCATAATTTTAGTTAAAATATTGAGGCAGTCTCTATTTTTCCAACCTGCAGATCACGGTTTCAGCTTTTAGCTTTATGTAAGACATAAAAATATCCGGGGCTGGCACTAAGCTCTGCCTAGCTGCATAAGCATAGAGTTTCTCTGTACTTGGAAAACTAAGAAGTGCAACCCTCAGCATGATCAAAGAACTGCTCTCCTATCAGCCTGAGAAAATGCAGAAAAATTACTGATAGGTCATTTTCCCAGGGGACTCATTTGAAAACACTTGGCAAACTTACAAAGAAACTGGAAATCTCGTATGAAGGAAAACACGTTAAGCAGGTGCTAGTGAGCATTTTAATATTAACAGCATCTCTTGCGGAGGACAGCCACATGACTGTGACTTAAACTGATTTATCTGCGGTTGATCATTAGGAACGAGGTACCGGGTTTCAGTTTGAACCCGTGACTTAGACTAACTAATACAGATTTACAGGCTGGTGAAACCAAATATTTCCTTTAAGGGAATAACATTTTCTTGTCATTTGATTAACACAACTACCAGAAGTTTATCACAATATGGTAACAATTTTAATGAGGGCATCTTGCCAACTGTAGTGGTTATGGAAGTCTTCTGCTTCGTTGAATTTTCCCAAGGAAGTTTTAAAGAGAAAAGAGCTCTTTTAAAACGTTTGTTGAATCACCATTGTCAATATAAGAAAAGATTTACCTATGTATGTATGTAGTGGAAGTCTTTGCTAACATGCATTCATGGTGAGGTTCTGATGAATGGAAACTTTACAAGTACCTATGCTGGGATTTCAAATGGGAATTTTTCCTCCCATTTCCCAGACAGTACTACTATTGTTGATTTGCCAGGTGATCCTATAGCTCTGATTGTAGTATATCTGTTATGTTTAGTGTGTAGTGTTAATATGCATTGAATTAATTTGCAGGTTTAAAAAAATTCACAGGCAAGCTGACATTTTCCACTCAAAACCATATGTTTATGCGAGCAAGGGTATTCAGTAGATAGTAGTGTATTGTTCATTGTATGATTTTTTTCACCATATACTTATTCCGCTAGTGATGGAAACTGTAATTAGTTCATTATATTTGCTATTGCTGTCACTACTACATTGAACATTTGTGCATTTTTTTAAATTTACATAGGGTCTGGAAGTGATAAAAATGATGGAATTGAGAATTCTTATTTTCATACTAATTTCAAAGTGAATTCTTCCATCAATTTACATTTATGAGGACGGGTCAGTGGTTCTCTAGAATTTCCCCTAACCAGCCATGTCAACATCACTTGGGAAGTTGTTAGAAATGCAAATTCTGGTGCACCACCTCAGACCTATTGAATTAAAAATAATTTTTAAATAAACTCTCCAGGTGATTCTCAGGCAAACTAAAGTTTGAATTGCTCTTTTAAATAATTTTTTGAATATCTTTAATTAGAATAAGAGATTTTACATTTTCTGGATTTTTTTTCTTCCCTGAATCAATTGATACTATATGGTTTTGGGGTTATAGTCAGTGAAATGGAGCATCTTAAAATAATTTTAAATTACCCTTATACTTACGGAATGATTGCTACCTATTTACGATGTATTGTTGGTGGTTGTAAATAGCATTAATTATATTTACAAAGTTAACACAGAAATAAGAAATCTACAAGGACAGTTTCCTAAATGTCTAAAAAGTTGTAACCAACTCTCTACCTCAGAATCCTGTTTGCTTTCTTCATGGCATTTACGACATTTTGCAGGTCCCTTACCTGTTCGTTTGTCTTTGGCATATTTGTTTTGTTTTGTTTGACTTCTCACCAGTCAACTTGCTGTCTTTGGTATATTTTGCTATTAGCCTGTTAGCTCCGTGAGCGTAATTAGCACTTCTGCCCCCGTGTCAGTGAAGCGGCTTGTACAGAGCTAGTGCTCAGGAAGCGTGTTGGAGGAATGAGCCCTCTTGGATGGTTCAGGCTCTGGAACAGGCCACATACCACAAAAGGTGGATTCCCCTTTGGCTTTATAGCAGCGTCTGCATCCTGTGCTCCCTACTCTGCGGGTCTCTTTCCCTTCTCCATTGAGAAAAAGTCAACATTCTTCTCTCCACATGGACTTTACCTTATGCCATATGTCCGAACGAGGCTTAGATTTCTGAATTTTCAGTGTGCATGTTTTTTGACAAACCACAAAATCTGCTCCACGAATACATAATAAAATAATGAAATAAAATAAAATAATGCACACTGAGAAGGGACTGCATGAGAGGGAACAAATCCACGTCACTTTGGACAAGTCACCTTATGCTTCACTTCACTGACCACTGCTCCGCATTGCTGGTGTGGGATAATAATACCTTCCTCGTCAGATACTATTAATGTGTCCAAATTAAATGAGAATATTATAGCCAGTAGTTTTCAAATGCTTATTTTATGCTCGGTATTATTTTTTAGACTTTATATGCATCGACTCCTTTAATGCATGAAATAAAGATAATGAGAATGTGTTGTTCAGTGTTTGGCACAAAGTAAATGGTAAATAAAAATAAATTTTAAAAATAGTGTGAGAAAATGATGAGTAGATAGAAAATGAATATGTGCTAATCACATTAAAAATGAATTTAAGATAGTTAAACAAATGCAGAAGACATAGCTCTTGTTTTCAGGAGCTCCTGATCTATTTGTTACACAGGTACTGGGCCAAGAAAATTATTAAAAAATACTGCGATTTTTATATAGATTCTACTGGTATTGGCAATTTATTGCATGTGAAAGGCAAAAATACTAATTAACAAAGATTTTCAAGTACACTGTGTTCACACAGAGACACCAAGATTACACGGTTATGAGAGAAAATTCTCTTTTAGGAGATTATAAAGTCTGAAAGAGCAAACAATAATTTAAGGAGGGTTCCAATTTTCTTTTTCTTTCTATCACAAGGGCTGAAGTCACTCTTGCAGGAAATTGACTCTGTGGGTGTGGTGACTCTTTAGTAGAGACAATGGGATCATAGAAAAGAAAAGGGGGGCAAGTACTGAATCACTCACCACAATGAGTTTGTGTTAAACTTTAAATTTCTGGCCAAGTCAAATAATCCTGCAAAGCAATTCAAGAAGTATGCAGTAAAAACTCTCCATCTTGGTCAGTGGTCAGTGTATCTCAGACTAAAAAACTAGAAGCATTTCTATCTAAGCCTAAACTACTCATAAGTGATGCATGGTAAAGTTTTCCCAAAGGTATATGGAATTACTAGGGTTCAGCTGGTTTCTGTAAAGGACAATCCGATACTTAAATTTGCATAACCTATTTGTAGGCTATGCAAGTTTTTAAATCTTAGTCTTCCTTGTATGGACCATGAAAACCTTCTGTACTCTGAGGAGCGAGCAGGAATGAACAAGGCTGTTTCAGGCTTTGATTGGTGGCCCTCCTACACTATTTCCTGGATTCATTTTCACTTTTACCTGTTATTTGCTACAATCTGCTTACTCCTGGTAAGGTTGCTTCCATTGTGACCCCTTGGCTCAGGTCTTCTCAAACTTCTATGCTATTCTAGAACATACCATTCATTCATTCATCCAGTAAATGATAAATATAGAGGATGACAAAGAATGTATACACATTTTAAGAAATGATAAAACTGCATTAAAATTGTAATAAGTCAAAGTTGACTTCTGCAATTACAAGAGATACAAGATAACACATATTAGGGGTACATATTATTATATTGTAATAGAGTTATTTCTTTGCTTAAAATGAGCATATATTTTTATTTGTGTTTATTGAGCATCTACTATGTACCAGGGACTATCCTAAATTGTAGGGCATAGTAGGGATTAAAAGAACAGCAAAATTCTCCACTTTGGGCCTCATGTGATTTTCCATAGTGCTCTGGTAGCTATCTGCCTGAAATGTTTCCTATAATCCTTTATCTGACTGACCTCTAATTGTGCAAATCTCAAATTAAATACTACTTCCTCAGAAAGGCTCTCAATCCTTTCCTTCATATGTAGTATACTAGATTAAGCTTCTAATATATACATTCTTATAACTCATTGTATTTTCTCCAAAGCATAATTTTAATAATATGGTTTTTTACATAGGTTCACTAGGCTCTAAGTTCTCGTCAACTGGCTCCTAGAACATGGCTGGGCTGTAAAGGTCCCTCAACATATTTTCTGGTTCTTTCTTCCCCTCTCCTCATCCAAGTGGCTGGTTCTCATGTCCTATATGTGACCCATGTCTTATCTTTTGGGTCAAACCACCGATTACCTACCAACGTCTGCACATCTTTCTGTACTTACCCAACTTGAGTGTTGACGTTTATTCCCCTTATTGCATTTCGTGTTTGTGTAGCTTTTCTCTGTGCCATAGGGTCTAGAGAACCTAACAGGTTCCTGAGGACCTAGTTAATGACAATGAAGCAGCATCAGAACCCCTGCACTGCCCAGTCTGTCCCCACGCACCCAATTCAATATTTTACCATATGCACCGAGTACCTATTCTGGAAAGCTCATTTCACTGCCAATTTCATTAATTTTAACAAAAATAAAATAATTTTTTATTTTCTTTTTCATTTGAAATTCTCTTTTTCCTTTCCTTTTCTTTCTTTTTTATTGAGACAGAGTCTGACTATGTTGCCCTTGATAGACTGCTGTGGAGTCACAGCTCACAGCAACCTCAAACTCTTGGGCTTAAGCGATTCTCTTGCCTCAGCCTCCCAAGTAGCTGGGACTACAGGCACCCACCACAATGCCTGGCTATTTTTTGTTGCAGTTGCTATTGTTGTTTTAGCTGGCCGGGGCTGAGTTCGAATTCGCCAGCTTAGATATATGTGGCTGACTCCGTAACCACTGTGCTAAGGGTGCCGAGCCTGACCTCTTTTTTTCTATCTTAGCCTTAAGACTGGCTATATAACTTGTGGGGGCAAGTACAAAATGAAAACTAGGGACCCCTTATTAATAAATTTTTAAGAATTTCACGTTCTGGGTAGCAGGGCATGAAACCAAACTTGAAATTTTTCTAAGTGTGGGGCTGTGTCAATGGCACAAGTCACACCTCCAGGAAAATGGCCCTGTTCCTCTTTAGCTTTGCCTCTCCCTTATTTTTTCAGTCTCCTTCTGTCTGTCCCATCCCTTCTCTCTCTGATAAACATGTCTCTTTTACTCTTCCATGTCTATTTTCATCTCCTGGGGTAGGCAGATTTGGTTCATTGGTTGACAGTAAAAAGTGAAAATATGAAGATTTCATGGCTTTGTGTTACTTTGTTGGTAAAATTAACACCCATTATCCTAAATGCTTACTAATCAAATTAAAAACTGCATGCTTATAACAAGTTATAATGACCTGATTAACCTCATTTACAGGGGCCTGACTTTGTTTTTTAAAATATATTGCTGCAGGAAATTCTTCGAGGATGGCTACTATATATTTCTGGTTCTACTTGACAAATCTGGCAGAGAGCCGACAGGCAGCATGATGGGAAGGAAGAGATCGAGGGGTCTCTTTTCCGAGACCTGGTTTCCTCCTCACCGTCTGACCATTAATTCAGGCTTATTTGCTTCTTCCTGAACACTCATACACCAAACTTACATCGACTGGGCATGGTATCTTCTGCTGTGAGTTCTGCACCCCGGCTGCAGCCCCTGTGATGTTCATGCACCCAGGGATTCAGACGTACTTGTCTCCAGCCTCAGCAGTATCTGCTGCGACAACCCTCGGACCCTCTTCCATGCCTGCAAGTCTCTGTTCTCTCCAGTTCTGTGCCCTGCAATCTTTGAGTGCCATCTCTGTTTTTCAATAAACTGAGCTGGTCTCAGAACTCAGCTCTTTTTCATGTTCTACAGGTCCTTTGCAATATTTCAGGGTTCCATAAATTCACAGAAGACCTGCAGATTTAAAAGAAGGATTGCTTCATACTCCCCCTATTCATCCATCTGCTCCCTCCCTCACTCTCTTACTGTCTCTGCCACCTTCATACACTATCCCCTTCTCTGAGCAACATGCAATTTTCTTTTTTTCATCCCTAAGAATATTTCATCTACATCTTAGTTCCTTGGGGTCTAACCATCTATCCCCAAATTTTTATCAACTTGGTCTTCTAAATACATTTTTCTTCCTACATTACAGTCCTATAATTTATATTATTATAATAATATTTTCACCTAGTTATTCCTGTATCATAATTTCTCTTCATAAAAGTAGATTTTCCTATGTTCTTTATCATCACAGGAAACTTTTTTGAATTTTAAATATTGTTTCCTATAGCCTACATGATCATCTTTCAGTTACTCCATGGTATTGTCTAATTTTTATTCAGAGCATATATTCATCACGCCATACAGCTGCTAGATGTTCACTCAGATGGTAGGCTTCATGCAAAAGAGAATGGATCAAAAGCTCCCCCAGTCCTCCAAATGAGATGGCCACTGTAAACTACTCAGGACCAAAGTACCTTCAATTATTCCTTTGTTAGCTTCTGACATTTTGACCTTGGATTTACTTGGTTTTGATTTGCATTCTTATTTCGCTTTATACCTGACCATGACTGTGCCTTATACCCGTTTCTATTATGGAAATGGGAGTTTTTCCCATAGAATTGTTTTTCAAGTTTTGCAAATACTTATGTTTATTACAAGAAAGGAACTATAGCATATAAAAAAGAAAGGAAGAGAATCATTTTAAATCCCGCTACTCAGTAATAATACTTGTGAATGCTCTCATATTTATTATATTATTCTTATAATTTTTCTAGACATCAATTTTAGAATACTAGAATCATTTTGATATGTTATTTCACATCCTGTTTGTGTCATGCATTGATAAGTGTATATTATGATGCTTTTCCCATATTTTTTGACACAGGCTTCCAGGAAAGCAGAGCCTGGCACTTTCCTTTGGGCTATAATCTGTGGGGAAGGAGTGTAACGCAAGGTCGTGGGGTCCACCCCCTGGCAAATTTCATGAACTCTGTATTAGCACATTATTTTATTTTGGGCTGAAAAGGGAGAACATTTATATGCTGCTCCACTTTTTCCAGCCAATTAGCCACAGGGTATAAAATCCCCTATACTTCTGTACTGTGTGTGCTGAGAAACAAAATGGGGCTCAATGGGGTCCGACTGTGTCTTAAATCTTGTTATCAATAGGAAGTTCCCGGGCAGGAAATGAGAAGGGAATAGGGCAGGCCTGGAGCTGTCAGGTGGCAACCCTGTGAAGCCGATCAGAACGTGTACACCCCTCACTGCAGGGGCAGCGGGAACTCTAGACAGTTGTGTCTGGGAAAACCTGAGCACCTCCTCCTGTGTCTGACCCAGTAACCCTCTCACAGTCCAGAGCTCCCAGGGCCCTCTCTCACTTCCTGTGTCTAATCTCCCAAACCTTTTCTTCTTCCTAGTCCTTTACCCACCTACCAAGCACTGTCACTGCCCCCAATCCCCTGTATTGTTGGGCCTCATATCCCTTCACACACCATAGCTAATACTTGAATGTTCACAGTTCACTCCTGTTTTCTCATGAGGCTTCAATATGGTGGCAATTTGTTTCTCTGCACTAATATACTAACGAATTCATGAAGCAGTGCAGGCTCATTTTCTGTCCGTCTGTTGATATAAAACACTCTATACAAGCCAGGCATGATGACAGGTGCCTGTAGTCCCAGCTACTTGAGAGGCTCAGCCAGGAGCATTGCTTGAGTACAGGGGTTTGAGTCCGGCCCAGGCAACATAGTGAGACCCCCATCTCTAAAAATAAAACAAAATATACTTCCTGTCTAACCATACGTATAAGCTGATGTTGAGACATTAGCGTAATAAGGGTAGTCAAGTTGACATGAGAGTCCAATCCCCTCTTAATCATTCTTTCTGCCACTGCTTAGGCCTTATCCCTAAATGCAATTTCTATCACAGAAATTGTACTCTGCTACCTGGCACTATGATTCAGACCTGATAATTCTTGGTTTATGATGGGAAGTTCCAATTGCATAGTCACTTTGAAAACTGCAATTATTCACTTGTTCTTTATGAATGCACAGGTACTCTGAGACTTATTATCAAAGAGAGAATATTTTTGTCCCTGAAGGCACAGTCTGTCTCTACAACCCTAGGGGTCTTCACTGCACATCTTCTCTTGGGGCTTACCAGAGACTCCACACACAACAAAGATATCCTGGTCAGTCGAGGGTCCCAGTGGCAGGAGAGGACACACCATAGCATCTTGGACCTTCTATAGATTCCTCTTCTATTTTGCGTGCCATTCAGAATTAGTAGTCTTTTGAGTCTCTGGATAAATGTCAGCATTAATATAATTAATCTATGCCACCTGACAAGGCCAAAGGCAGCAAGTGCTTTGTCTCCTTCTTCCTGTATGAGGTTCAAGGTGCAGCCACATTATTTACCTTTAAAGCTCCAGACAAGGAGACTCAGAAAAACTTGACTAACGTGGCCCACTCCTAAGGATGCATAGAGCTTATTTCTAATCTCTACATATGCTTTAATAAAACATCTCACACCTTTGCTACTTCCTACTCAACAAGTGAAGTAAGTAAAATATTGACATGTTAATGGATGTTGTACCAGCCTGATGTTCATTTAAACACAAGGATGACTGAAGCCCTTACAGACTCTGCTATAACAGGTTGCAAGACAGTAATACAACTCTGGAGGAAGACTTTGAACGGCTGTCCCAACCATTTGAAGCAAAATACTTATTGCTTTTAACAACTGGGTATTGTAGCCCCCAGATCCTGACCTGAATGCCTTCTCTTTAGGACTATTGCAAATGTTTTATCTGGTTTCTGGAGAAAGAAGAGCCTGAGGCAAATTCTTACACACTATTATTTCATAAGGAAGTGCAATAAAAGGGAAATGGAATAAGAAATGAAGGGGCGGGAAACAAGGAAGGAGGGAGAAGCAATATAAAGATTGGTTATCAATTCAACTGCTCCTAAGCATAATTGAGTGCTCAGTCTTGTGGAAACATTCTCCAAAAAGGCTCGTGATCTGCATAGGGAAATCATAGAATTGTCAATTATGGAACAGAAAGTGGGCAGAATGAATCCACCATCCTCTTCTCAAAGGTCCATTATTTGTCCCCTGGGGTATTAACGTCCCTGTGTGTCTGTGGATGTGAGAAGGTCCTGTGGTGAGCTGTTCCTCAGTGTCAACAGGGAAGGCTGGGGCACAAGGAAGAGGCTCTGTACTGGACATGTTCTGTGGCTTGAGTCTATGTGAATCGGTCGTCAGGGAAGCTAGAACAAACCAAGCTTAATAGGTCAATAGGATTTCAAATGCCCCATGAGGTAGTTGATACATCATACTATTAAAGAGTCCTTATAACCATTATTTTCCATTGAGCTATAATATTTTACATTATCGAGGCTCTCTTCTCTATGGAAACATTCTCCAAATGTTAGAACTATTACTATACTGTCATAATAATCAAGCTTACTTTGGCACGCCTTTCCAGCATCTCCTTCATATTTAACCCATGCTTTACTATTGGGATTTTGCTATCAGGTACCTCCCTAAGTGTGCTGTGTACTGGGCTCTTGTTCTGTGGCTGACCCATAAAAATACAGACTCAATACAATTAAATTTTATCTTCCTAGATGGTATCAATGTCTAGTGGGAAGGTAATGGAGTTTCCTTATTTTTCCATGTGGATGTTTCATTTGAAGTCCATTTGTTCCTTCAGTATTGGTTAAGCTCTTACTTTGGGGCCAAGTGTTGTGCTGGGAGCTGGAGAGATAAAAAAAATGTGAGACATAGCCCCCACTCGCAAGAACTCCTAATCCATGGCAGAAGCCAGTTGCCACAAATCCCGATGGTCTTATAAAAACCACTTCCCATATATAAGATAATTTACATACGAGGAAAATTGGATAGTTTATTTGTAACTGGAATGGTGATATAATCCATACCAGGGATTCTAGCTTTAAATAATTGAGGTCAGGTAGAAAAATAATGCAGTTCTTGTGGTGGAGTGTTTTTCTGAGTCAGGGAAGATTGGGTTCAGTTTGGCTTCCTAGCAGTAATAACACCACATAGAAGAAAGATAAGTGTTTTTTTTCTAACCCTCTCATTTTACCATCATTTAACTGAGAATTGGTGTTCAGTGCCAGAGTGTAGCTGAGTCAGTTCTTCTGTAAATTGTCCCGGAGTGCAGCTGTTAGGGGAGAAGGAATTAGCTTTCTTATTCTGGATGTTAAAATATTCTAACATTATCCATGATGGGAATCTGAGACTCCTGTGGGCTAAAACCTCAGTACCTTATACACCCAGGGTTAGAGTGGGTAGAAGTTTAGGATGAAAGACACAGGTAAACTCGAATCTGAATCGGAGATCCCATTTGATCAGCATGACCGCCAAAGCACATATTAAACACTGCTCGTTTTGCAGTTCAAAACCTGATGCAGTTTGGCACAGTGTAAATGCTAGTTATGATAACCAAAGCAACACTTGGGTTGTCTTTGGTGGATCTTTTCATAAAGCAGTCATGATCTCTATTCCAAAATCCTGACAGGGATCTCACAGGAATTATTAGAGTCTGTGTTTTTAGAAAATCACACTGCTCTTTTATTGTGCCTGCTTCCCTAAAGTGATTAAAGCCATAAAATCTTATAAAATGGGACAAAGTAAAGGGAGCATCAGCCAAATTGATATTGGTTGTGGGACTTCTCAAAGCAATAATGCGAGCCTGCTTGCTTGCTTGCTTTACTTTTCTTCCTTCCCTCCCTCGCTCCCTTCCTCCCTTCCTTCCTTTTCTGCCTCTTCCTTTCCCTTTCTTTTCTATTTCTTTTAAAAAGCATTAAAATATTGTAATCATTTTTTCTCTAATCGCCTAAGTTCCAAACAGATATTTCTGACTTTAAGTTTTGTCACACTGCTATCCATTGCCCATCTCCCAAATGATGCTACAAACACCTAATTTTGTCTCATTGTAATTTGGTAATTCTTTGTAGCAAACATGATTTTCTAAAATTCATCCTGTTGCTCAGGTGACATGAGAATTTTAATTCCATCCAATATGTGTGCCTTGTTAAACATGCACCAGGTTTTAAAGCAATATATGCAAAACCGAACATTCGCAGTAGTATTTTGTTGTACTACCTATATGATTTCATCTTTCTAAACCTACTGCCTCTGAGCTACAGAATTTATAAAATCAGACATTAATTACATTCATCTTTTTTTTTCTTCTCTGTAAGTCTGAGTTCCCCCTTCCTAGCCAAATGCCTTGTTGTCTCTGTGATCCCATAAGGAAAGTCTCTGAAGTTTCACATCAGATAATCTTAGATCAATGGAATTGTGTGTTCTCTCTCCAGGTTGCTTTGTGGAAAAGCTGCTGAAAAATCCTTGTGTTTATTTCCAGAATAGTGGCACCTGTCCAACAGCATGTCCAATTTGTCAAGAAGGTCTGACTGAAGCCTTTCATTGTCATATGTTGGTGAAATCATTTGCCTGAAGGGGAAGCGGCTCATTAATAAGGGGGATGAATTGCACATTGTTTTTTCCGAATACTCACACAGTTTCTTCCTTGTAACATTCATGCCTGCCTTTGCTTCAATTGCTCTACCTGCTTGGTGAGCCTCTGTGTGAAAATGGAAGCAGCAGTCTTGAATAGCTTCGCGTTGTACCTGCCAAACGTACCTGAGGGAAATGAGCCACAGAATAACTCAGAGAAGCTTTTGTGCTGTCTTTGAAAGGAACTAATTATTACAGAATATATCTATGTAGGGTCATAGGCCTCTTCTCATGCTCTAGGTCTCAAATCACATTGAAGTAGGAATAGCCATAAGAGTGCAGATTTTATCTCAAAAAACCAGAAGGGTAGTTTAGACGAGCTAGCTTGCAGTAGACACAGTTAAGGCAGCCGACCGTCCCTCAGCAACACCTCCCACCTCTTCCTAAAGGGGATGCTTTCCAGCAGACACCTATGTTCTGAACTGTCCTGATGCCCAGACGTGAACACGGGGGTGGATTAGAACAACAATTTCTTTCCCTCTTAAGAATTGAGAATGGAGACTGAGAAACAGCAAACTGAGTTTTATGTGTGTTTTGAATTTTAGTTTAAGAACTTATGACTGTGGGGCAGCCTTGTTCTCCTGTGTGGACTTAGAAGCTGAGGGAGCCAGTCTGCAGAGCAGACGTACAGAAAGAAAGCAAGCCAAGCGACCACACCAAGGTCCCTAATGGTTTCCTGTTCTCAGAGGACTGCCTGAATTTCTTCTCCTTTTTCTTTGCTCCCTCCCCCTTGATTTAGTCTAAATAACTGACAATTATTTGTAGTCAAAACAATCTTGACATGTAGTAACTGTTAAGTAAAACACAGGTAGATACTCTTCCAAATTTTCATTTAAAATTTGAATTGATTTACAATTTTGCATAGGAAATGGCCAGAGAGAAAACATTGCACTTTAATAATATTTAACACAGGAACACAATAATTGAGAGCTTACAAATCCCATGTTTTGCATACTGCTCGTACAAACACCCAGAAACTTGAGAACAGAAGAAAAAAAATACCCCCCCCAAACCATCCGTGTGGTTCTCAGCTGCTGTGAGAGCAGCCTCAGTGGGAGTAACTCAGGATAAGTTGGATGGAAACAAATATTTACACAGAAAAAATTCAATTCAGTAATGCAATGTTATTATAATCATTATTTGTGAAAACAGCTGTAAACACTACAAATCATAGTCTCTAAAGGGAGAATTTATAACCAAGCTATTTTAATTGCCTTACACCACCCTCTTTTATGATTGCTTTATTGGGAAAATATTATTACAACAAAAGCATTGGAAAACAAAAGGCTCTTCACTCTTAAGGGAAAGCAAAAAGCTGCCTCTGAATCATCACTACTTATGAACAGAATACTGGTCATTAGCAATCTCTTGAATTTTTCTCATTTCTTTTCAAGGAGTTACACTGCAAAAGTACATTTCAAAGTCAATTTGTATTAAATATCTAGGCCAATGTGATTTCATTTCTCCTGAAAAATAAAAAATAGAGCTCTTAATTAAACATAATCACTGGATACTTGATAACTGCAACATATATTTGTTAGATCTGCCCATCACTTCTAGGAATAATGATGTCAATATTTTTCTCATAAAAATAGCAATCTGATATGATAATGGCAATTTATTTACATATGTAATGTGCACTGATTTTCATCCCCTTTGTTATTTGTTGAATAAGTATTATTTCCATATGGAAAGGTGGAAATGGGATTCAAAAAATTGAATTGGCTTCTTTAACTCTTTCACAGCCATGCCTGCAAAGAAGGAAGTGCTGGGCACACAGTAACTGGTGAGACGGCCGAGATGACAGGGGCTGTCACAAAGATCAGCACACCTACCAAGAGCAAACTATATTCTTCACTGAACTCCAAGTGTCATAATGGTGTCCACGTTAGGCAGATGGAGCACAGAGGCAGGTGATATCAAGCTATGTTGTTGTCACTAGAAAGGCTTGACCGCCTTCAGGCTTCTCTAGAATAGGAACAAAACAAACAAAAACAACAACAGTATACAGGAACCAAAGCAATATTTCAGTCATAGAGAACAGGGCAAATAAGAGTTGATGGATTTAAAATTTCATACTGTTGGAAGGTGGATACATTATACTCCTGTTATTCCCGGAAGGAGATTGCCAAGGCAAGTAACAACCCAGCCTGATCAATATTCCAATGGGTCAGGGCATTAGATGGACACTAGGTTTGCAGAGAAATATGGAAAATGTGGAAGTCGAGGGATCATCCATGTCAGTGAATCATTGCTAATATCATCACCTAACTCCCACTGTTGTCACCAATTTGCTTAGTGTGTAGGGACTTCTTGGGTCTGGAGTATTCCATCTGCGCTCTTCCTCATGCACTCATCAATACACCCACTCTGGATGTGTGTTTCGATGCATCTTTTCCTTTCTCCTTTGGAAACTTCTTCCATCCCATTTTTATTTGTGTTAATTCTCTCTATTCTTCAGGTCCTGGTTTAAGTAACAATTAACTTGAAAAGAATCATCTCTGTAGCTGCCATCCAGGTCAGGAAATATGACACATTCTAGAAGCCCCACATGGGAGCTGTACCTTCCTGATCACAACCCTCTTGCTCTTCCTTGGAGGTAATGTCACTGACTTGACTTAGCAATAATCGTATTTTCCCTTTATTTATTAACCTGGACTTTTACTGCCTATGCATGTGTCTCTAAGGAATAGTGTTTGTTGTTTAATTTTAAATCCTTCAGTAATACTACATGTATTTTGTGACTTTTTCCCCTCAACATAATATTCACAGGCTTCATCTATTTTGTTCATTTTGACATTGTTAAGTTGCATTTTTCTAGGATTACCTTGTCTTTATATTTAACAAATTATTTGTTCATCCTATTCATGGACATATGGGCTCTTTCCCAGGTGGGATTATTTTGAATATTCTTATGTTGATATCCTGGTACACATGTGGGTGAGTTTTTCCACTAAGTTTGACTTAGGGGGTCACTTAACTTTGTGAGATAGTATTTTTTACATATTTTGGAATATTATAAAATAATTATAATTCTATTGAAGTATTTCTAGTTTGTAGCTAAATGTACATAAATGCTACTCCTTTATGGTTTTTGAGTTATTCCAAATTTATTTTCATTATGAACTGTACTCCAATGGATACTTCTGGGAATATATATTTTTTTCTATAGAAGTAAGTCATTTTTGCAGAAACATGCACTTACTGGAATTCTCTGGTATTTTAGTACAATCAGCTTTTTTGTGGAATTTACAGATATTAGATTACTTACAAATAATAGCCTTCCAAAAATTTAATCACCATGGTGAGAAAGAAATACATTATAATAAATATTTATGGCACTTGTCTGCTAAACAATTAAATATACTTTACTTCAGTAATGTCCCTGAAGCAAATTTTTTTGCTAAGCCCTGGTACACACATACACACACACACACAGAGCATGCAAAAAATAACACATAAAGAAAAGGAACTGAACACACGCTTATAAATTAGTATCAAAATAGAATCTATTTTGTCCTTTTTCCAATAAGGTTACACTCTGCCCAAATCCATCTGTCTGTTTGCAATAACATTGACCTGGCTTCTTAGGCTGCCTGTGACTTTATTTCTTGTTTCCTTTCTTTAATGATTGGAACCAATGGCTATAAAAAATGATAAATGGCACTGCTTGTTCTTCAAAATTAAACAATTGCAAACGTCATGAGCCTGTGCAATTGTGATATTTGTGGAAAGGAGCAATGAGACACTGATTATAAATTGAGCTGCCACGTCCCCTCCTAATAAGGCAAACTGTGAGAGTTTGGCACAACTGCCCTGAGTGCTCCGTGGTATTCACACAGGAAAAGTCCATTCATCTTACATTTGTGCTTTTTGATTAAAACATGCCTCACTTTCTGTATCTGTCCTTTTATCGTTACAGCAAAGGAACAAAAATGCAGCACATATATATTCATATATAATTAGAAAATAATAAATTTTAGTAATTCAATTGTGGATCCAGTTTTTTGAAAATAACTTTTTTTCAATATTTTGAACATGACCACATGCATACCACTTTCGTGGACTCATTAGTCTTGTTAAATTATTTTATTTTTTAGTTTTAGCCTTCTTAAGAAAACTTATTTCTAATGAATGGCACATCTAGTCTTATATCTAGAGATCTTCACCTCTTTAAACAACTGGCATCCTTCTGTGTGACGTTAACTGGTTATTTCAACAGGGGCTCCTGGAGTTCCTGGAAAGTAAACTGCAAAAGGATACACATAGGTTTTTTTGGTTGGAATTAGAGGGGGAGACATAATCCTGATACTAATATCATACCTATAAATGATTTCTTTAATCCTCTCCTCCCTCCTCTGCAAGCATCTCTTTTGGCCTTTAACAGTTCTTTTCCATGAAATAAATCTCACCTGAGGGCAAGAATTAAAAGAACAGGGGTGGCAGATATAGCAATATTATTGGAGCTACTTGGTTCATGTGAAAAAATTTACCCAAATAAAACTAAATAAAATAAAAGCTAACTCTTTGATTACTCAAGTGCACTTTTAATCTTGCCCCTAAATTTTTTAGGAGTGGCATGTTCAGGTATAGAGTGTACAGTCCTCCACTTTTTGATACAGAAGTCAATCTTAAAATATGTGGAGATGATACTCTAATATCGTTCTACTTTTACCATTTCCATATTTGAGACTTTTAATCACAGATCCCCAATTAGTCTATAGGCTTTTCAAAATCTTTTTGAACACCATTCCTACCCCTTCAACCCCATTTTCTACCACTTATGTCCCAGACTTTAATCATATTGAATGCCTTCCATTTCACCAAAACTGACATATCTTGTTCAAATCAATTCTAAAAGCCCTACGATCCATTCCTAATAATTCAAGTGGCCCTTCATCCATTTGTAATTGTGTGAGCATCATCTTAGGTGTCTTATCTCCACTATGTAAGTTATCCTGAATGTTCTTAACTATCTGCTTAACATAATCCCACAAGCCCCCTCATTTGCTGCTCATATAGCACATAAGACATAATTACCACAGCATATTTGGTCGTCCGTTTTTTACTTCTCATATGCTATACTAGATTGAAGAATATCTGGTATTGCAGTGTAAGGGTCAAAATGATAAAATAAAATAAATGAAGCAAAGGCACTAGACACAATGTAATGGAAAATATAGTTCCATTCACAGTATACGTCTAGAGACTTTGAAAATAAAGAACAACACACTTTTTCCTGTTTTTAATTAAGTAAACTCTTTAAAATACAATAGTATGGATTTAATTTGATTTGTCTCGATAGCTAGTTCTAAACCTGGGCTCTATATATCCATTCTTAAGATGGAATGAAGCAGTCTTGTTTAAGGAGATTAAAATGAATCTTCATCTGTAATTTTTGAGAGAAACATTGAATCTGCACCTTTTCATTCTGATGAATCAAACTGAGCATGGTGCATTCCAGGCAAGAAGTCGGCTAGTACCATTTAGATTTCATTACCACTATGTCATGATGTACATAAAGAAGGTTCACATTATTGTTTACGCAGAACTCTGCCCATTTCCTGGAACACAGTAGGAGACTGGAGTGCAGAATCCAAAATTCTGCAGATTTCTTTCATACTTACACTTCGAAAAGAGATGAACAAGTCTGTATATTCTGGCATTCAGATCATCAGAAACAAGGAGAGATTACTCCTAAGGAAGCACATATGCTTTTTTTAAAAAATTTAAACTTTTAGTAAGATTGGTCTTTTAATAGTGGTTTTAAATCAAGTTGCATTATCTATAAAGGAATAACTAAGATGAAAATTACTTTGGTAATGAAATTTTAGTAAAATTTAGAAGCAGAGCCAGAGTTTAAGTCTTGCTGAGATAGTCATTCTTAATGTTTCTGTGTGTTCCTTAAAAGCATTTATAATCTGAAATCTGTTTTCTCTCCTCACAATAATGCATATATGCATATTCACGCAACATTTTGTAACATTTAAAAAACTCTTTATGAGTTTACCCTCCTCTGAGCCAACACACAAACCTTTTTTATGTCATAAAGCAAGATTTTCTGGTTTGGACAACTTTTGCTAATGGTGGTAAAGAGATTTGGTTATGTAAACCTTCCCATATAAAATTATTATAAAATAGGGACAAAATTCAAGACCTACTTAAAAAATATTGAAGAGTCTAAAACCATACACAGGTGGAAAACAATGTACCTTTAAAAATCTAAAATTCGAAGAAGTAGGAATTGTGAGCATGTGACTTTCTTGCCTACGAGCAGTCCCTTACTCTGATGGGGTCTTACTCTATCAGGGCTGCAGTAACAAAGTACCAGGGACTAGAAACAAGAGAAATTTCTTTCTTGTAGTTCTAGATGCTGGGAATTTCAAGACCAATATGCCTACAGATGAGGAGTCTGGAGAGGGACCATTTCTTGGTTCATAGGTGGCCATCTTTTCATTGTAACCTCCCGTGGTTTAAGGAAGCAAAGGAGCCTTCAGAGGCTTCTTTTATTTATTTCTTTTATTTTTTTAATCTATATAAAAAATAAGAATAATAATTATTATCATTGCCATTATTATTAGATTGACAAAAGCAAGTCAGACAGATTTTCCACTTATTCTGGACCCATGTAAGTGTCTAGCTAATACAACTATTTAGGGTATTTTTTAAGGCATATTTTGTATATTTATGCAATTTGCAAAAAGCCATTTTATTTTACTTTTCTTAATGTCTTATTTTTTATTAAATCACAGCTGTGTACATTAATGCAATTATGGGGTACAATGTGCTGATTTTATATACAATTTGAAATATTTTCATCAAACTGGTTAACATAGCCTTCACCACCTTGCCTTACTTATTGTGTTATGACGGCACTAACTTCCATGAGGGCTCTGACTCTGTGACCTAATCACCTCCCAAAGGCCCCACCTCCTAATACCATCGCATTGTGGATTGGGTTTCAACATGTGCATTTTGGAGAAAACAACATTCAGTCTGTATCACCTGGCTACAATGGAATAATGCTTCAGCCTTACTGATTTGGCTTACAGTGGTAAAAAACAGAGTTCACTATTGAAAGATCAGAGTGGATTCTTGATCGAATGGATCAATGCAAATCGAATGCAAAAAGCTGAAGCCAGGCTAATCAGAGAATTAGAGATGGCAAAGCACAGAGGCAAGACGGCTAAGAGCCTAAAAATTAAGGGAGACGTATCAGACAAGCTGTGCCATAATAAAACCAAAGTGGTGTACTCATATCAGAAAATTTGTTGTAGGAAAAAAGGAATGTTAATTGAGACAAAGAGTGGCATATTATAATGGTGAAGTGTTAATACTTTAAAAACATATGACAGTTGTAAATTTACTCATACTTTGAAAGAGTGTTTCAATTGCATGAAGCAAAAGCTAATAGAACTAATTGAAGATATAGACATCTCCACAAATGTTGCTGGAGATTTTAATCCACTTCTATTAATAATCAATACAAAATCTGGATTAAAAAATCAAAAAGAGAGAGGCTATCTAAATAACACTATCAAGTCTTAACCCAATTTTCATTTTTAGAACTGTGGAATGCACATTATTTTCAAAAAACACATAGAAAATTTCAGTAAGATAAACTATCTCTGGGTCATAAACAAGGTCTTAATAGTAGTCTGATTATAGCTGAGTTAAATTAGAAATCCGCTCTACTAAGACACCCCCAAAACACCCTAAATATTTGGAAATTAAACAATGTTCTTAGAAATAACTCCTGGGTCAAATATAAATCATACAGCAATTACAAAATATGGTTAATTGTATTATAACAGAACTCCAATGTATTAAAATGTGTGCCATATAGCTAAAGCTAAAGAAGAAATGGCTAAAAGTAATAATCTAAACTTTTGTGTTAGGTAACTATAAAAAGAACAAATTAAATGAAAAGTAAGTAGAAAAATGAAATAATAAAAATAAGAGAGCAATCAGTGGAATAGAAAGTGTACAAGCAATAGAGGAAATTAATAAAATCAAAAATTGGTTCTTTAAGGGAATAAATTAAATTGGTAATCCTCTAGGTAAATTGACCTGTAGAAAATTAGAGCAATAACAATAAAAAAAAAATTAGAGCACAAATTACCAATATCAGCAAAGAAAGAAAAGCTATCACAGGTATTAAAAGAATAATAAAGGAAAACATAAATTTTTTTATGAAATTAAGCTTAACAACTTAGAGAAAAACGTACAAATTATTCCAATCAAAAAAAATCAAAGTATCAAAACATAAACATTTTTGGAGAGAAAACACTTCTTAACTCATTTTGAGGCACCAAACAACTCTAAGACATTACAAAAAAACAAAGTAAAAATTAATAACATTTATGAACTCAAATAAAAAATCTTTAATAAATACCAGTAATTTCAACTAACAATATATTATAAAAAGATAACATATCACAACCAATGGATTCTTTCTTGGAAAAGTAAGTTTAACATTCAAAAATAATGCATTTTGACATATTAAGAAAATATACAAGAAAATCCATATGATCATTTCCACAAATATTGAAAATGGTTTGACAAAATTCAACTTTCTCTCAGAAAACTAAAAATAGGTGAGAAATCCAAAGGATCTCATTTACAATCTGATGTATTCAAATTATGACTGTTATTACAATAGCAAGTGAGTCAAGTGATTTAGTAAAAAAGAATAAGTTAGGAGAAGTTACACTACCTAATTTCAAAGGTCGCATTAAAGGTTCATTATCCAAGCCAATATAGTAAGATAATAGAGAAAGTATAAAATATTAGAGATCAAGGAAGCAGAATAGGGATCCTGAAATAGACTATATATACATGTTCAACAGATTTTCCATAGTTTCCAAGGTAACTCAATGGAGAAAGGTTTATTTAACAAATGTTGCTGAAATTTGGACATTCTTATGGAAAAAAAATAACTCTGACTCTAGCCTCGCACCACAAAATAACTTAACAATGGATAACAGACTTAAATGGTAAAGCAAAATTCTGAAACATAAAAGGAAATCTAAGAAGAAGAAAAAAAACATAAAATAAAGTGTGGTATATCCATGTAGGGAATACCACCCAGCAGTAAGCAGGAATGAAATACTGATTCATTCGAGAATAAGGATGCATTTCAAAAATACTAGTCCATGTGCAAGGAGCCTGACATAAGAAAATACATAGTGTTTGATTCTGTTTCTAGGAAATTCAAGAAAACACAAACTAACGTGATACAGAGCAGGCAAGAGGTTTCTAGTGACTAGTGTCAAAAATTAGAATGGATTGCAATGAGGAATAAATATACTTCATTTATATAGAAATGATCTGTATCTTGATTGTGTTGTTAGTTACACAGGTGCATGCAGTTTGCTAAAACTCATTAATCTCTACACTTAAAAAGGTACAGTTTTGTATATAAATTATACCTCAAAAAATAAGCATATTCTTTCTTTAAAAAATATAAGAATTTCCAGTCTAAAGCATGTGTCTCTGAGATTGAGAAGATAGGTACCGTGAAAATCGCAGTCATTTAGAGTGCCAGATTATACTGCTAACTACTGTATTAAAAGCCAGCTGGTGCTGCCGAAGGCAGAGTAGGCATGCACTAAGTCCTAATATACTTAAGCCACCATACTTGGAGACTCAGCTTGGGTGATATAGATGCCTAACTTTAAGGAAGGGTGTTACCTAAATTTCTAATTTATAAAACATATAAAACCATGGGGTGACGCTTCTTTTTCCAAAAATAGCGACTTTGCAGAATACATATTTCTAGCCATATATTTATTTAAACAGCCATCTCTTTTAGTACCTGAACCAAGAGCCAGCTTAATTTACCTTGCTGCCGTAATCCACTAATGGAAAGGCAAATATACCATTTTGGTTTCCCTAACTCTCATACAGGGAGCAGAAAGGAGAGTTGAAGGCAATATGATCCCTTGGATGACAAAAAAGTTTAAATTTGTCATCATAAACCATTTCTCTTCTTCCATGTCACCTCTTCTTCTCAACATGTAAGTACATGTTACTTTTTGTCAAAAATGTTAAAATAGTGTAATATTTTAATTCATGGATTGGTGGGCATTTAGGATGTTTCCACCGTTTGGCAATTGTAAATTGAGCTGTGATACAAGCTGTTGTATATGTATCAGGGAATACTATTCAGCCAGTAAAAAGATAGAGACTTTAGATGTTTTGTATTAACCTGGGTGGAGGTGGAACACATTCTTCTTAGTAAAGCATCACAAGAAAGAAAGGAGAGGAAGAATCTAATGTACTCCATACTGATATGACAATTGAGGCCTAGTACATGGTGGGGGGGGGAGCAGGGAGAGGAAAGGAAGGAGGGATATGGGGGGTCACACTGTGTGACACACCTCTTTGAGGGGGGCACAAGTATAAGAGGGACTTTTCCTAACAAATGCAATCATTGTAACCTGGTTCTGTGCACCCTCAATAAATCCTCAACAATAAAAAAATAATAATGCATAAAACGACATGTAGGTCAACATTCTACAGCCGATTTTATCTGCATATAAACCTATTTTTCTCTTCTGGGGTTCTACTGGACTCTTCATGGTAAATGAAGCTTTCATTTCTTTCATGAGAATTTGGTTCAGATTAAATCCAAGCTTAACTATGAAATTTAGGTGGCAGTAAACTTGGTAAGTTAAGCTAAAAATAGACAGAAGGACCCATAATCCTTAGATTGTACATTCTCAAAGGGACAGCCCTTTTTCTCAGAGTTTAGTTATGAAACCAAATAGTGCCACTCCTAAATAATGTACAAATAAAAAAGCAATTAAGCAAGTCTGAGAATCAAAAATCATTATTCTAAAATCAAGTTCTACAGATTCAGATTATAAACTTCATTTAAAATTACTCAGAAAACATTAAAAGGTTTTCTGAAAAATGACTAACTAGTGGGATATGTTTTGGCATTCATCATGTCATATATACTTATCAAGCACCTACATTGTATTCAGCATTAGTTTAAAAATTAACCATTCTCTGTGCTGATACCTTTTGGGTAGCTTTTAAAAGTCTTTTCATAGCAGAGATGAGATATCTTTTGCTCAGAGCAAGAAACCAAAACATATCAAGTTTGGTTGCATTAATAGCTGATTATCTCATCTACCTTTTTCAAAACTCTTTCATTTTCAGGGTAGTCTTGATTTGTAGAATATTTGGTTTGAAAGTCTTTGAGATTACTCATGAACAAAAGTCACAATCAACAAGAGATAACATTAAATGATAGCATCTTCCCTAAGGAGATGTCTTCTGTGCAGGATGGCAGTCACATTGTGAGTAAAGCAGGTGCTATGTCCCCTAACATTTGTGGAGGATTTTACAGTAATGCTGTCTGATTTATTCCTTGCACAGCACTGAAAAATAAATTCTCAATTTGATGCATGAACAATGATCATATATAACTCATAATCAGACTCTTCAGACTTAAACCCAAATTATTACTTAATAATAATTAATACTTAATATTACTTATAATCAATACTAATATTTAAATAATTAATAATAATTAATTAATAATATTTAAATAATTAATACTTGTTATTTAATACTTAATATTACTTAATACTAATTATTACTTAATACTTTCTAAAGAAATTATTATTATATGAATCTCACACTTATTCTTAAGTAAATTTGACATTTCCAAAAATAAATAATCTAAAACTTAAACCACCAAATCCTATTCATAAAAATAAAAAAAGTTTTAGATTGTCTTCAACTAACAAACTGCTTTGAATTATGTTTTTTTTACTTTATGATGCCAAAAAAGCAATATGCATTCAGTAGAGGCCATATTTTGAGTACCTATCTATTTTTAATCTTCAGGACAGTATTCAATAAATTACATGAGATATACAGAACTTTATTAAAGATAGACTTTGTATTAGCTGATTTTGCCCAACTGTAAGTGTTCTGGTCACATTTGAGATAGGCTAGGCTAATCTATCATGTGTGGTAGCTTAGATATACTAACTACCTTTTTGACTTACAATACTTTTAATTTATGATGAGTTTGTTTAGATGTAAGTCCATCATAAGTTAAGGTTCTTCTGTAAGTGAAAATGGCTATGAAACACTAAAGACATACATTTCTGCATATGAAACAATAATCAAGTTCAGCAAATGACACTAAAATTCTAAAAGATTCTTTACATTTCAAATAGGCTCTTAAACATGTTATTTTACATGTTATTTTAAGCCCATAATATATAAAGCAATCAACATAATAATATTAATAAAAATGGGAAAAGATAAATACAGAGACTTTACCTAACAAATGCAACCAATGTAATCTAGTTTCTTGTACCCTCAATGAATCCTCAACAATAAAACAAACAAACAAATAAAACAAAAGACAAAAAAACCCCCCAACAATCTATTCATAGATAAAATAAAGGGAAAATTAAGATGAATAGGTGCTCAAAGTCACTAATTAGAAATAGTGAGAAACAAGATTAAAAAAAGACAATAAAAAATAATTTTAATTGAACTAGTGAAGTTTAAAAGGAAATATATCTAGAAATTGTGAAAATACAAAAATGAGCTCTTTAATGAATATTGATTAATTGTAACAACCTAGTTAGAGGGTAATTTGGCAGTATGTTTTAAAATTATCTATAGTGCAAAAAAGGGCAGCATTACAATATTTTGTAATACAAGTGGGAAAAAGACAACATGCATATGGTAACACATTTCACGTATGTTCACATTTTGGTACTTAATTGCACTCATTCTGGATAAAATGTATGAATATTTGTCGTTCTATTTTTACCAAAATATTTTTATTTTACTATGCAAATGTTATAATTATCATTATTAATGGCTGCATTAAAAAATTATTCCATCATACAGTACAATTCAATTAATATTTGCCCTATTGCTAGATATTTGTGTTATTTCTACTTTATTAGTTTAATGTTACAGTAAAGGTCCTTTTTTCTTGGATTGTTTCCTGTACCTTTTGTTCTAAAACTTTTAAATGTAGATGCTTTCAAGTAAAAAGAATAATATACATTTACTTGGACATCCATAATTTATGCATACTAATATGGTTTAGAAAATTTAGGGAATTTAATAGGCAAAAATGGAACTTAATTTTAGTCATTTGATTTATGCCAAGGTTACTTGCATATGTCGATTTATTATTTAAGCTCCTTTTGTTTGAATTACTTATGTCTTATTCATTGATCTACTGGTGTTTTGATGATTTTCTTTCCAATTACATTCTTTATATTATTCTATTTGCTGCAATAACTTAACATCCTTTTCTTTTTTCTGAACCTCAGAATTTTAAATTTTATATATACAAATATACACTGTTTTAATATCTGGCTTTTAGATCATTATGCTTAACATTAAATGTCTTCTTTTCTAGTTTTCTTATGGTTATTTTAGAAATTAACACTCTAATAGAAGTGGGATATATTTGGTTATAATGTGAATTATATGCCTGGAACAGACTTTTGTCGTCAAATTGCTAACATATTATCTCAATAATGATGAATACACATTTTTTCTATTGCTTTCAGGTGCTTACTTTATAAATATTAAATCTTGATATATAATTTTTCTCTTCCATTCCAGGAGATCTCTTTTTCTGTCAGCAACATATCATTTTAATTATTATCAGTCTCAAAGGATTTATTATCAGAAAGGAAATTTCTCCTTACTCTTCCTTTGCTGAACAGAGTATTTCATATTTTTGGCCAGTCTTTCAGCTACATGAAATTCAAAACTGATTGTTTTAGGTAGCTTTTCTCTTGTCCAACAATCTATTTTATCTTCTTATTTAGTTCCATTAAACATAAATTAATAAGAACATTTTAATTATTCACAGTATCTTTCCATTTTCCCAATTTTTATATTATATATTTGGAAAGATTTATAGTTTTTCAGGTAGGTTAAATTCATTTCTCATTATTCTTAAATGCTTTATGTATTTTTTTTCTTATTTGTGAATGGGAACTTCTGTCACGTCTTGGAAATAACTATGGCATATAGCCAAACTATAGATTTTTCAATCTATCTACTCATCTTATTAATTTAAAATTTTTAGTTTGATATTTGCTTTTTCTAGCCAAAATATTACATAACTTGCTAATGTTTCTTTCTTTATACATTTTATTTCTGTTGTCATATTTTTAGCATATAGTAAAAGCAATTTACATAGTAGCTTTTCTGGTGATTTAAATATTTTAAATAATAGTAATGTGTATGAGTTTACAATTTAAACATTAGTAAATAATAAATAATAGTAACCATAGTCATATGGTATTTATACAATCTTCTATTGATTTAATGCCAAGGAAGTTACTTTTATTTATTTGGTAAGTCTTAAAAAAATTCAACTAATTTAATTATTAAAATATCTGTTAAGCATATAATGAAAAGGAATATAATGAAATATATAATATTCTAGGAAATTAGAAGCTAAATGTATTGTCCTACCCTCAAAATGTTTCTATGTAAATAAACTCACATACACATACTCATATCATATGATGGCATATTTTTAAGTCCCAAAGTATGTAGCACACTCGATGAATATTATAGGTTTACATTAAAGCTGACTGCCTCCTGGAGAAGACAGATAAATAAAGAGCAGAGAGAAAGACTTTCCTCAGTGTGAAGAAGAAAAAGCAAAGGCATTGATTTAGTATTCCCAGAACATATTCAGAGAGGACGGAGATTAATGTTCATGTTGGGAACAGTAGGTGTTGGCCTTTCCTTGGCCATTAATCTGGCTTGACCTGCTCATGAGCTGTAATTCTCAGCTGGTCTTCAGAATTGCCTTACATCTGGGGGTAGTGGACCAGAGTTTATGCTTTTTCTCTATTTGAACCTAAACGTCTTTCTCTGGGTTCCTTTGTGAAGGTCTCTCATTCTCAGCCTGGCACCCTGACTTTCTGGCCATGTGACCTCTTTCTGGTCCTCCTGGCTTCTGGTCCTTGGTTGTTAAGCATTACTTGTGGCTTTGTATGATTTTCTATCATTGGCTTTACTATTGATGTTTATTACCAATAAAGTCTTTAGAAAAGACTTTACTATCTGATTTATCTCTTAGTTCTTCATGACAATATTAGTTTTTCTGCATCTCTCATTTGAGAAGAAAGTGTGCTTTTACGTTGCAAAGCTTAATTGGGCAGATAAAGCTGTAGGCTTTAATGACAAGGTAAGGAGACTGTTTTGCAATAGAAAGCTCTTCAAAGGAGAATGGGAGAGTACAGAACAGCAGAATAACTGTCACTAAAGCAACGTTTTACATAAAAAATGTTCTATAGTTTCTTCTTCAAAATGAACCGACCTATGCAAAATATGAAATTGGGTAAACTTTAATAGTGAAAAACACACGTCCAGAATGCAAGAATGTGGAAGTCATTTGCATTACCAAAAGAAAAACACATGGATAAAAATATTTATTGAACTGTTTAATTTAAAACAAAACCAAGTAATTCTTAGTTACCAAATAAAGATGATTCCAGCAATTAGTAAATGGGATTTTCTTGTGGCACTCTTAAGATACTATATCTTGTGGTGATAACTACATGTTATTTTTTTTTCTGTTTCCAATTCCAGAGTGAATCTTCAACATTGAATTCTTAACACCTTCAATGCCTGTGAGTTTATATGTTTTCTATCAAAGTAGAAACCTCAAACAGAAAAGAATGGCATTTTTTTTTCCTAGAGAAAGAGTTTCACTCCATTGCCCTTGGCAGAGTGCTGTAGAATCGCAGCTCACAGCAACCTCCAACTCCTGGGCTTAGGAGATTCTCTTGCCTCAGCCTCCCAAGTAGCTGGAACTATAGGCGCCCACCATAATACCCGGCTATTTTTTTGTTGCAATTTGACCGGGGCTGGGTTTGAACCTGCCATCCTTGGTATATGGGGCCTGTGCCCTACCCATGAGCCACCGGTGCCGCCAAGAATGACATTTTCAATGTGATTTCCCCCGCCCCCCCTTTTTTTCCCCCAAATTGCATTAATAAACCAAATATGCCTAACACTGCAGGTTTACTGAAAGACTCAGGGATTTAACATATCCTATTTTGTCTATCATCTTAGAATACACTACATGAGATTTCAGCCATTTTCATAGATCTGGTCTCAGAATTTAGAGGATAGTGTCTGAGAGTTTTCGAAAGTGGGAGCCTTTAGTGATACATTCCACAAAAAACCTTCACCTTATAGGCTGGTGAATATTTAGGCTTAGACCCATGCCAATAAAATCCACAAGAATTTTAGTATTCCAAAGTTATTTGAGTAATGAAAATTTGGAAGAAAGTAGAATCATGATATATTATTAATAAGTCATCTGGTGCACTTCTATTGATTTAAAATGATCTGTATGAGAATTGGTCTATATGACTATAAGTAGTGTCATCAGACATCATTTTGTCACCTATAATTTTCTCAGTGAATGATTTGACAAATGTAGCAGGAAAAAGTAGGTCAGGTACAGCTACATGTTTAACTCTACCTTATTAATATTGGTTTTGCTTTTCAATCTGTAACAAATCTACCAAACTTAGTCATCGTCATTTATCTGGTATTACATCTTTAGAAGTGCTAAAAGAACGAGGTGGCACATTACCTAAATATTTGTTTTCCATTTTTTAAGAGTTTCAAGTGAAGTTTGAGATAGCAAATTAACAATGCTTCTTGATTGTCAAAAGAATTTTTCATGAACTTTGGTTTGTTATGAGAAACTAAATTTCAGGAAACATCTTCTGAATTTAGTGATTTTTCATCATTCTGAAGACCTATTATTATAAAGCATGGAGTCTGAAGGCAAAAACTTATTTTGCTTTGAAAGAAAATCCCCAAATCTATTAGCCTTATTATGGTAACCTTGAGGGTGGGATAATTACAACTGTATTTAGTCCATTTAATTCACTCTGCCACTGTGTATTAATAGTCCTAAATGCAAGTTGTACATTTAATGCCTTTCTTGACAGATTTTACAACTTACATAAAAAATAAGGATATGAAAATCTCAAAGTATTCTGAGTTCAATATTGGTTTATATCAACAGCTCAGTCAGCTAAAGGTTTCCAAATGTCTCTGTAAGATTTTGCTTATAGTTTATTGGCCAAAACTGTTCCATGGCTATGGCTGGTTACAAGGGTGTCTATACACTAACTATTTTACTTCTGCAGCCACTATGGAGAAGGTTGTCAAGAGAGAAATTGGTTGCGAGTATTTACCAAATCATACATGCAAAAGTACGACTTAAGTTATATGCATGATGAATCTGTCTTAATTTCTTCCTTCTTAGATGTAAAATATTCCATCACTTAATTATGTGTTATAATGCTAATAACATCATTTATCAAGCAAGGTAGAATTCCAAGCACTTTCTAAATATTAATGGATTCTCCTACAATTTTATGAAACAAGTGTTTCATTACTCTCACTTACAAATGAGAAAACAGGCACAATGAAGTAAAGATTCTTATCCCAAGTTCATCTTTTTAAGTGGCAAAACAGAGACTCTCTAATGGCACAGCCGGGACACGTTATACAAGCCCTTAACTTCAAGTTAGGACAGTGCTGTTTCACTCCTGCAATGTCTTGTTTATACCTACTGGTATTACACTACTTGCATTGTAAATGAATTTAATTACTTTTGTTTGTTTTGCATTAAAACACCTTGAGCCATTCATTCTGTGTGGCCAGTGTGGATCAGCTCACGTAACTTGGAAACACGTGGCCACACTGTCTATCGGGGGTGCACGTTACCTAAGAAGGCCTCATTTCCTTCTTTATATTACTCCACATGTCCTTTACCAGTCATTCCATACCTAACACCTTATAATCTCTGAATTTAAAAAAAAATCCTTGTTTTTGAGGGTTTTGCAGAACATTCATAATCACCTCAGTCTATTGTTTATGACAAAGATAATGTCCAGTGATTACCTGATGTCTAACGCCTTCTCTATGCACCTTGGTTGGTTTCCAGAAACTAAATTTGAGAAAACAGCATCTGAATTTAGCTTTTCCTCAATATTCTGAAGACCTGTTATTCTAAAGCATCGAGTGTAGAGGTGAAAACTTGTTTTATTTTTTAAAAAAATTCCCATGTCTATTAGCTATATTACAGTTTATTAAGCATCATTAATAATTTTGCATAGAATGTTGAATAAAAGTCACAAAGAAAATTCTTTCAGGGGAAGGCCAAGTGCCAAGAAGCTGGAACTTATCAGCGATAAAGCAAGGAGGCTCTTCTGACACCTTGCAAATACTCCCCTGCGTGAGAGTGAAAACACGCAGGGTTGATAGAACTATGTTTGATGCGTAAGTGGATTTAACTGGTGTAAAAATAATTGTAGTAAATTATTCTGAGAATAATCTAAACATGTCAAAAATACATACACTTCCCTGTTGGTACAAGATCCCTCCTGAGGAGAAAATGTAATCGCGCAGCTCTGACGATCCTTCCTCCCACACTGGACAGACAAACGCTGTTCACCATCAACTTGAAGGAATGCTAACTTTGGGCAGTGTTTGGAATGCAACCGGCACTCAAACGCAGGTAGCTGTGATACAGTTCCCGTTCAGGCTCTGGTGTGGTTCAACCAGGCCTTGGGGTTAGCCTGCTATACAGAAGGAATCCACAATGATAGACGAGAATATTTAACTGTTACCATTTAGTAGGAATGCACTACGAAACCTTTAAACAATGATAACGGTGATTACATAGAAATAATATAAGATTGATGCATCAGTCTGTGCTGAGAAACAGCACCTGTACTGTGTTTGCATCTTTGGCTCACAACCGTTTCTCCTATCCTCACAGTCAGCGATATAACATTTTGCAAATCTTCACCTCTCTCCCTCTCCCTTTCACACACTTACTCTGACACTCTTACTCTCATAAGGCCCACCCAGATAATCCACAGTCATTTTTCCATCTCAAGAGTCTTAGCTTAATCACACATTTTTCCATCTTGAAATCTTTAGCTTAATCACATCTGCGAAGTTTCTGTTGCCATGTGAAGTAACATGTCCTTAGGTTCCAGTGATTAGGACATGGGCGTTTTTGGAGCGGAGGTTTAGGAAATGGTTCTTTCTACTACAGAAACATACTAGATGACGAACTCTTTGAGGATAGCATTCATATCTTTTTTATCTTTTCCCCCCAAAACCTATCTTTTCCCCCCTACCAAGTCTTTGCTTGGTATTTCAAAGGCACTCAGAAAATGTTTACTAGTTGTTTTGATAAAAACTATTTATTTGGTGTCTACTATGTGATAGGTAATTTTCTAGGTTCTGGCAGGTATGGCGGTGAACTGAGCAAAGTTCTTGCTCTGTAGACCTTACGTTCTAATGTGAATAAGCAAGCGTGCACATAGCTAATAAGAGCTACGAAGAAAAACAAGAGGAAAGTGGGCCAGGGTGAAGTCCTTTCTGACAATGTGCCAGTTGACGGGAGACTACAAACAACTGAGGTATCAAGGTGTATGGATATTTAGGAGAAGAATATTTTACAAAAAGGAGGGGAGAGGTGCAAAGATGCTATGGGAGGAACATGCTTAGATTTTGAAATTTTTAAGAAATAACAAGATTGCAAAAGAGGCTTCATGGGACAGTGGGTGGAAAGGCACAAGATGAGATCAGACAGGCAGAAGGCTGACAGACTGCACAGGGTTTTGGTCCATGTTAAACATTTGGACTAGACTCTAAGGAATAGGAAAGTGGCTTTCACGGTTGCAATAGAGGGTGGCAAATCTGACTTGTATCTTAAGAGATTTATCTGCTCTGTTGAGAACTGATGATGAGAAAGGTGAGGGTGGAAGCAAGGAAATACGACAGGCCTATTGCAATAGTCCCAGGGAGAAGGGGTGGTGACTTGGGTCACAGGGGCAGCAGAGATGGTGTTAAGAATTTGCAGCACTATGGATATATTTCTAAGGTGGAGCGCACATGATTTGGTAGTGTGAGGAAAAAAGAGTAATCAAAGATGACTTTAAGGATTTGGGCTGAGAATTTAGTGAGTGGAGGCCTCATTTACTTACAACCTGCAAAAGATTTCAAACTACGTGAAATTTCACTTTGGGATATATTCATATTGAGGTGTTTACCAGACATCACATAGCAATGCAGTGGGAGCATTTAGACAAGGGAGACTGGCAATCAGGGCAGGGACTGGGGCTAGAGACATACATTTAGAAATCTCAGCACACAGATGGCATTTTAAACTGAAACTGGATGAATTCCTCAGGTGCAGCCATTATAGAAGACAACTGGGACCAGGGATGCTTCCTTTGAAAGTGAGGATAAACCAGCAATGCAAATGGCAGCCAAACAGGCAGTGGTGAATGGAAGCCATTTCCATTCTTTCAAAAAGGAGCAATCAAATGTGTGTTCTGCTGCTGAGGTGGCTGTACAAGGAGGATCTGAAAAGAGCTATTTTATTTCATTTTATTTGGAGCTGGGGGTCACACTACATTGCTTGAGCTGGACTTGAACTCTTGGGCTCAGGTAATCCACTGGCAAGTGTCTGTATAGTCCATTCAATAGTAAAGAATCTCTGCTGCATTTGGAAACATTGATGAATGCTCAAAACTTTATACTATGCAGTTTGGGCGTGACTGGTAATATACACCTCGGGGTCTCGTTGAAGTTTACTTAAGACTTCTAGGTTGGTCATTTAGAACTCCTTTATTTTTAGACACTAAAAATGTACTAGCTTTAACTTGTCTAAATTCCTTACATCCAATTACTCCCCTTCCCTTAGAAGACTAAGTCCATAAAAATGAAGAGTTATTGTAATTCTGGAAAATTCCATCTCCTCTGGGAAAACATAACTCAGTGCAGGCAGAATAGTTTAAAAGACACTTTTGATTTAAGTTGTTACCCCATTTCCTCTGATGCTGACAGAGAGCAGATAACAAATGCTCCAGGTCAGAGATTAGTTATGGGGATTCTTTAGTTGAAAATGAACTTTTAGTTGAAATGTACTTTTATGCATTACTGGAGACCAATGACTATATTAGTAATTAGTGTTGTTTGTCTTTGTCTCCCTCTTAGTAAAATCAACTATTAAAACACTGTTGGCTTATATATGATTTCATATACCTATTTCATGCAATTTATAATATGTAGTATAATTATCATATACCCAATCTTTTCTGAAAAATATGTAGCATATAAAATATTGAAACTCATAGAGCCAAAAAAATTCTCAAATGTTCTGCCAATGTTCATTACAGTTTCTTTAAAATACGATCTATAAATGAAAACTATTCTACACACTTCTCCCACGTTATATTCCTGTGTTTTTTTTTCATTTCCTTTAACAGAGGAGACATTTGTTGGGTATGGGATAGGCACATAGCAGAGGAAGCTGGATGGACAAGGAAGGTGCAGAACAAATTTACCAGATTGAATTTAGAATCGGAAACTGTGATCTGAGAACAGAAATTGTCATTCATGTGCCTGGCTTCTTTAAGGCAAATGCTGGGTTTTCAAGGAGCTAGAATTGCTTTTGATATCTCTTGCTCTTGCTGCCTGCCTGCTTCCCTCTTGTTGAGAATATTCTCCCTGCAATGCTGAAGACATATGGTTACATATTTCATTACCTTCTGTTTGAAATTCATCGGTCTTGATTTTGAGGATGCTTTTTCTGCTATGTTGTAATGTGTACCCTTGAATTTTAATAAGGTAAGCATTATGTGCTAAAAATTACTTGGTTTGATTCCAGATTGAAATCAAACAAAATAATCAATCAACCAGCTTTAACTAAGTTGAAAATAAAAGTACATAGAAAAGGAGATGGGTATATTAGGAATAGTGGATGTATGGCCAACTCCCTAATTCATCTATAAGCATAAAACTGACTCTGGACATACCTTTCAAGAAAGGTTCAGTGAATACAGTACTACAAAACTTGGAGCCTGCTGATTGGAGGAAAATTGGCTGCTTACATGTTTTTTTATTTTTTGGCCATAGGTTTAAATTTGCTTTATTATACATATTTTAGGATCTAATATCAATAAATACCAAACAGGTTATTGAGTATTATTATTAGGTGTAGGACACAATGTCCATTCACAGTGGCTCAAGCCTGTAATCCTAGCACTCTGGGAGGTTGAGGTAGGAGAATTGCTTGAGCTTGGTAGTTAGAGATTAGCCTGAGTAAGAGATCAACCGATCTCCACTAATAATAGAAAAATAGCCAGCTGTTCTGGCAGGTGCCTGTAGTTTCAGCTACTTAGGAGGATGAGGCTGGCATACCGCTTGAGCCCAGGAATTGGAGGTTGCTGTAAGCTGGGCTGATGCCATGGCACTCTAGCCCGGGCAACAGAGAAAGATTTGGTCATAAAGGAATAAATAATAAGAAAAAGAAAAACAGGGAAAAAGAAATGAGGCAGACAGGTGGACCCAAGTTTAAGAACTAGCCTTCATACTTACTAAGAGATTTGATACAGTCGTGAGCCTTCTATGTGCTCCAATTTCCTCAAACATGGAATAGTGATATCCCCACACAATACGATCATTGTGATCAAGGAGTGTATTAATCAATTTATGGGCAAAGGTTAAGACAACGTATAGTCCCTGAAAGATTACAATTGGAAAGTGAATAACAATACATGTATTTGTTTCAAAATTCCTAGAGAGGATATATAAGAAAGGAAATTTGGGGGAAACATTTCTTGCATATGGACAGTCTCCGTTATAAATGGGAAGACTTTTTGATTTGTATTGTAAAGTGTTCAGGGCAGGAACATATGTAATTATGAAGAACAGCTTGAAATTTTAATTATATTCCCTCTCTAGGAATTCAATAACAACATATCAAAACTAATGTTCACTTACCACATGAGTTGCAATATTTTCAGGTGTCATTTCAGGAAACTAAGAGTTTTTTTATCCATCACAGGATGAAAGAATGATTCTACTTCTCCACTATAATGACATCTGTCTGTCTATTCATCCATCTCTGTGGATGTATCCTATCTGTTTATATATCCTGTTAGGATTGAAAAATGCATACAAGTAAATGCCAACGGAATCTCACAATACCATTAACTTTGGGACATCTTTGCCTCTAATCATCTATTTACCTAATCTCAAGTATGATTTTAAATTGGGAAAATAATACATATTATCACATAGATAAGTCTACAGTTTGGATTATAATCACTGATGATAAAAAGCTAATGTAGATGTATCAACACAATCGTGAGTTGAACAGATTGCACAGACGTAGTTGGGTCTTACAAGTGATAGCACTGTTGATTATACCCTAAGATGGCATAGCTCCAGGCATTTTGTTTGACCTAATATGCAAACGGTAATATATCTCCAAATCTTATTGAAGATAAAAGCTTAAATCATTTAAGAACACAGGCAACAAAGTTAACTGTTATCAGACTTTGGTTTATTGTAAAATTTTAGCAAAGATTTTTTGTAATCCCTGACCCCTTGCTCTGAAAACAAAAGCAAAAACATAATTATTGCTTATTCTTTTCCCCCTACTCTATTTGTGCCATTGTAAAAGAAGGGAGAGAAATCATTGTAATAAATAAAAATAGAGATGTAACAGAGCAAAATCAGTTCAGATGAGAAGTATTAGGAGCAACAGAAACATCATTAAGCAATTACAAAATAAGCTTCTTTTAAAAAGGTTGTCTTATTTAAAAAAAATAATAAAATCACACCAAAAATATAGCAGCAGAGAAGAAGGATAAATACAAGTTAATTGCACACCAGTCCCATGCAAAAAACTGGGGAATCAGCCAAAGCAGTAGTACTCAGAGTCCAACTTGGGGCGCTTGTGCAGGGCCTGTGAGTCCTCTATTACGGAGCAGTCGCTGAATTGGTCCAAGTCTGATGGGGTCTGATGGCCTGGGACATCGTCGGCCAAAGTGTCCAGGTAGCTTCCCACGGAGATGCCGTCCAGCCCGTCACTGCCGTCCTGCAGGCTGCTGTAGCTGCCGCGTAGGGAGGTGCTCTGACTCTCCAGCAGGCTGCACAGGCTGCCGCTGAGGCTGCTGCCCCTGCTGGCGATGGTGGCTTTCTCTTCTATCATCCACTTGATGGACTCGATGCTCTCGTTGATAACCAGCAACTGGCGCATGAGCCTGACGTCTGTGGCTCTGAGGTTAACCTATGGAGGAGAGGGGAGAAGGAAGATGTGCCTTATTCTTTATTCTTGAAAGACCCCACATTCATATGGATTCAGACCACTGCAGTTCAGAATTTTAAATTCACAGAATGTAAGCACACTTGATCTCAGGATCTTTTTGAAAATTGCTGACTGATGATTTAATTAGGAGCCATAATCAAAGAACTTACTTCCTGCCAGATGCATCTAGTTCCAAAAGGGACAACCACATTCCCATTTTATCCCTGATCCTGTCTGAGTTGCCTGTACTTAACCTATTGAATGGCAGGTCCCCTGCTAAAATATTTCTTCTCTCTCTGACTAGATTATTAGTTTATCCATGTTTACATGGGACTATGTGTGTGGATCCTGAAAGGAGGGGGAGAAGAAGAAAGTGTAGAAATTAAAGAGTCTTCGTAAGCATTATAAAAGCCTCTATTTATTGAGTCATAATGTGCTGGGCATCATTATAAAACCTCAACATTCATTAGCAAAATCTCACAATACTGCATTACAGGTATTATTATCTTTGTCTTCATTTTACAAATGAAGAAAGACAAATCTACAGAAAAGAGTTTAAAGCACTAGAAAGGCCTGTATTCTTTTTATGATTATATCGACATAGTCCTGAATATTGTTTTTGCTAAATTTTGCTATTAAATTGCTCTAATGTTTGGATGAAAAGGTCCTGATACACTAGGCTGATCTAGTTTACAAAATGATGTGTACAAATATTTATGTAGATTTGATTAATTGCTTCAGATACATCAGGGACATCCCCCCAAAATTGGGAACTATGGCTCATGGAAGGTCCTAGGACTCCCTAAACTGCCTTCTGAGTTTGTGGTCTTTTTGAAAGTTTTACGTTACTTCAGGGAAATCAGTCTCCGTGATCACAAAGCAGAGACTCTTCGTAGATCTCATAGTTTAAATGGAGCATTTGCTAACTTCAAGGGTGTAGTGGTTTGGGGAGCAGGAACTGTGAGAACTCCCATGATTGCCCCTGTTCTTGTTGGAATTCTAAGATTTCGGCACCTGGACTGGGAGGCAGGGACATCTCTGTCCACTAGAGGGCCTAATCACATTCTGTATGGCTTGAAAAAGGATTCCTGTTCCTCCAGTTGGAGTACTAACCACAAAGACGAAGCCAAGCTAATTCTTTCTTCAAGATCCAGGCTAATTCAGCTTTGTGTCGGTTTCTAGAATTATCAAAGACACTCATTCTTGAATGACTCAAGCCATAAAGGAGAAAGAAGCCCATTGTATGCATTCATATCAGAAAAATATTTCCTGGTGAGGAGTTAAGCTGTACTGAAGGGGAGTTCTGCATTGCGTGAACATTGTGAACAAACATTAGGAAGGATGGACATTCCACTAATGACTCTAATACATTCAAGATTAAGGGTTTAAAAATATATATAAGTATACATGTAAAAAGCATTTGTAAAGTACAAATTAAAAACCCTGAATTTTGCTGGACAATTAAAATGATTTGAGTAACTTCCTCATCTCCTCTGAGAAAAGGCCAAACATAAACTGCGTAGACAGGAACAGTGAAAATCGTTTCTCTCTGTGCTGCTTGTGAACCGAAGGACATGAACTTAGTCGTGAGATGCTTCTCTGTTTGCAGTCCTGTTTCAATGCCCTTGCAATGACTTTGTGTGGGGGCAGAGGACTTTCTCACGTCTTTACGTTCAAATTTCACACACCCCGTGAGCCACCACGATACTGGTCAAGTTACAAACAATACAAATATTTACAAATCACCAACAATGTGCCTCGGTCCACTGAGCAGCCCAGAAAATCAATGAGTCAAACTCTTACAAAATTCTCCAGCAGGCATCTGTAGCTGATAGAACCTGCAGTGCCCCTTGAAAGGCCTGGTGCAATGCCAATGTCACCATTTCCTAACAGCTCCCCAAATGAACCACAGCTGCATTTTTCAGGTCTCCACCCTATCCTGTGAAAATGTTCCCATTTTATCCCTCACTTGAAATACTTCACTCTCTTGCACTCCAAATCCTCCCCAACGTTCAAGTCCTGCTTCTTGGGTAAAGTGCTATTTGCTGGCTCCAGCTTCCTCTGCCAGCCTACTTAACCCCTCCAGTCCTTTTACTTTGTGTCTCACAAGACCTCTTAACTTTGACTGTTGTATACTGCCACTGAGCATTGTCATTTAGCCTTTAGAATAATCATAATTTTAGGAACTGTGGAAGTTTAGCTCTGAAGGCAGTAATACTCCATGTTCCCACAGCTCAGGGGTTAATACACTCTTAAGAGTAAATCTTTTGTCAGCGATTTTTGTGTGACATACACAGTGGTTGCATCGAATACACATTTTTAATTTTACCGAGAACTAAGAATAAAGGGGGATTGAAAAGCTTCCTTTGACCATGAAATGATTTATTTAAATAAGGAAAGCTTCTGCAGGCCAAACATTCACAAGCCATCGAACCACTTTTAGGGGAAAAAAATGACAAAAGCGAGTCAGTGAGAATGTGTTGATCCGGCTGACAATGATGATACATTTGTCCAAGTCTAACACTGTGTCCTCCAGTGAGAGAGTAAACAGCTTCCCGTGGAGCTCTGGGTGCACCAGTTGTCATGGCAGCCGGTCCATTCGCAGGCCCTCCTGGCGTGGGAGCCTGGGCCTGGCCCCGCTGGTGCGACTGCTTTCTCTGAGCACTAAGGCAATACTGACTGCCCTGAAAGCATCCACCAAAGAACCAAATCGCAATGTCATTTCTGTCTCTAAGCTGCCCTGCCTTTCCTCACTGCCATTTGTGTCTATGAGATCTAGGCGTCAACTGAGAACGGAGCAGCCTGGCCCCCATGGCACAAAACCATGTGGTTCCTTCAGCTGGGGTCTTACAAGGTCTTGCAACTTTAAGGATTTTGAGAGTTGGGACTTTCCACAGAGGCCGAGTTTAAATATCATGTTTTTGGATAGCCCACTACTAAACAATCACGGTGTCCAATCCTCATGCTGGTTTATGTTACGTTTTCCTGTCTATTATTTCATAATATTTGGGACTAGTTGAAATTGTCCTGTTTATTGTGTTTATGTGTTTATTCCTATCACCCATAAACATGGAGGCGCTTGGCACAGAGTGCAGGGGACTTCATCTGCCTTGTACACTACTCTGTGCCAAGACCGAGAAGCCTGCTGGAGAACAGTGGGTGCTGAGTTAGTACCTGCCAGGGCTTGGTTTACCAACTTTGCATCAGATTGGACCAGCTGTCAGAAATCTGGGATTTTAATGTTGGTCAGTGATGTGACTTGAGAGGAAAAACAGAGGGAGTTTAGGAAGGAACATTTCAGTGTTGGAGCATTCCTAGCATATCATGTCATTACTATTCATTCACAGAATTTAAACACAGCGTGACTGGTGTGAGGTTATTCCTAGCTTAAATTTACAGAGTGTAAGATATTATCTGTAGAAGGAAGTGGACTTCAAGGTGTGAGTCACACTCCAAACATCATTCTATTTGTTCGGAGGTGATAAGTGGTAGTGGCCCAGCACAGGTGTTCTGTAAACAATTGCTGAAATAAATTGAACAAAGGAAACAGACAAACAAGACAAGTACCAAAAAACAGAAGAAAAAACTGAGACTGGGACTTTTTGATCCACAGGCAGCTGGATGTTCTTTCCCCTTCCCTTCTCCATTTCCCCACCCAACTCTGGTCCTTTCACCTGCTTCAGGATTGTGGCATAACAGGTCTTCATACTACAGAAAGAATGCTGAAATTTCATGTCATTTTTTGATAGATGATGAACTGGGTCAGTGGTAGAACTTGAAATAAGGGATCTTGAAACAGCAAATGTTATTAATAGTTTGTAGTTAACTTTCCCAGAAACTGTTCCTTCGAGACTACCTATTTTGTTAATGATAGAATATAAAGGTAATGAGTTGGCATGATGGAACCCGGAAAAGAATGGAGTCAAGTTCTTAGTCAGGTAATTGCTAACCAAGATGATTTCTTTTTGGTGTCATATGAGGGGCATGCAGCCAAGTCCAGCTTGCCACTTTGGGCAAATTGGCTTAACATATAGGACCTCATTTCCCTCAATACATCAAGAAAAAAATATCAAGGAGTTTTATTCCAAGTCCCAGTGAACTGTAAGACTCCATGGAGATGGAAAAACAACCCTTTGAACAAAAATTAAATCTTCCCAGCAATGAAGACTGAATTCAACAGAGGAACCCACCTAACATTTCTTTCTGCTTTTCTTTTCTTTCTTCTTCTTTTTTTGTTTTGACTTTTTCTTTTTTGAGACACATTGTCTTACTCTGTCACTCTGTATAGAGTGCTGTAGCATCATAGCTCACAGCAACCTTAAAATCCTGGGCTCCAGTGATCATTTTGCCTCAGCCTCCTGTGTTGCTGGGACTACAGGTGCCAGTCACAACACCTGGCTGGTTTTTCTATTTTTACTTTAGATGAGGTCTCACTTTTGCTCAGGCTGGTTTAGAACTCTTGAGCTCAACCAATCTACCTGCCTCTGCCTCCCAGAGTGCTAGGATTACAGGTGTGGGCCACAAAACACCTAGCCTGCTTTTCATATTGAGGTTTCATTTTAGATGTTTTTATTTGTTTAATAGGAAAATTCTACTGATCAGATAATCTCAGGTTTCCCTCTCTTATGACATTTTGTCTGATTCTTTGTGAATCCTGTGGCCATTTGTTCACTAAATTGTTTCTGCTATGAGAAAATCATGCAGTTTAGAGGGTAGATAGGACAATAAAATTTGTTTCTTGGTAGCTCCAGCAAAAGCTGTTACTGGTAAAAACTGCTGGCTAAGGTCAGAAGATTGAGTTTGATGTGAATTTTAATTACCTTTTCGGAAGCTGTATGGTTTTAATAATTTTTGCTCTCTTGCCAGTGGGTTTCAAACTTATATTTGTGTTCTGCTCCAAGACAAACATACATACCATCTTTCACATGTCTGCATAATAACTGGAGTGGGCATGAGCTTCTGAATGTATTTTCCAAATAGGGATTTTTTAATTCTTTTTCATCATATTAGAGGCTTGGATGGCACTCTGTGCTTGTATCTCTCAGAAACTCATCCCCTACTATTTTTATCCTTTTATTTATGATCATTGACTAAACAGAAAAAAAGCAGGCCATGTTGTAGCTATGCATTCCTGCCATAAAATCCACATTATTCATGATATAAATCCCATGCTTTTTGCAGGCTGTAATATGAATTAGAAGAAAGAAAGACTTCTTTGCAAGTCCTTAATCACTTATCAGCAGAAACCAAAAAAAAAAAACAACAAAAAAACCCCCAAAAACCTAAGTTTGCCTTTGAATGTGATGATCTAAGCATAGTTTCTAATTAGGAGAAACCAAACAGCAGTTTTTTCAGATTTGTAGTTGGTGAAAGAAAGTTTAATGCTGCTAAGATCTCTTTTCTAGTTATTTTTATTTCCAACACACACACACACACACAGACACACACACACGGGCAGTCCAGAAAGCATACAGCCATGCAATATGCAAAATAGTATTAATGATGCCTGGATACTTTTCCAGACAAGTCTCATATATATGGGTATGATAATTAAGTTCATGAACTTGCCACCGTGCACTCACATTTCAGCACCATACAACCAATTCAGTAAGGTTTCAGAACCTTTGTATACATACTTATCAGTGTCTCAAAACTGTGTTCACGTCAATGTGTGGCAGTGTCACACTGAGAGGTGTTCATTATTGTTGCTCGCTTTTGTGTACCATCAGGAGAATGTCAGAGGCCTGTTCAATGAATGGAGCTGGGAAAACTGGATACCACAAGCAGAAGAATAAAACAAGATCCCTATATAACAATTAATTCAAGATGGACAAAAGACATAAATGTAAGGCATGAAACCATAAAAGTTCTAGAAGAGAAGCTATGAGGTGTGACAATTAAGTTTGCAAAACCATCCTAGAAAAAGTGCTACGTATCTCAGTACAGTCACCTTTGAAGAGCTCCCACTGGCCACCTGATGACTGTAATACCCTTCAGCATTGAGGCATATGGCACTTTTTCTAGACTGAGTTCCTGAACTTACTGGTCAGATATACGAAGACAGCTCTGATGGCCATTCCAGGAAATAATTCTAAAATTGCTTTGGAGAGTGGACTAGGTGCTGGTGCATTACTACTCGAACGTGACCATGATGATATTCACTGAGGTATGTACCACTTCCTAGGAGGAGTTCGTATTTGTCAGACACACACACACACACATAAAATCTTAAAGCATCTATGTGAACTGAAGAGAGAACTATTTGTCAAGCTGCTTAGCATATTATTTTCCAGTTATTTGCATGGGATTTGTTTTTCCAGTTTCTTTTGCATAACCTCCTCATGTCCAAATTTGTTTCATCTCCAAATTCACGGTGTCCTCAATTTGATGCTCACGGAAAATTTTCTGCCTACCTATCCTTAAAATTTCCTTATTAATAGCTGTATTTATAAAGCTCTCTTCTCACTGTTCTCTCAGAGGATCTGTAACAATATTATAATATCTTTGCAGGCTGAGAAGACATTGTACACCATTTCCGCTCACTGCTTTTGGTTTGGAATTCTTCAGGAGTAAAACCAGCAGCTATATACAAGTCTGTGATATCCCTTCCACCACAGCTTTTCTTTACTTTTTCAGTCAGGTCAAAATTTATAACAAAATTGGGCAGCAGAGGATTCCACTTTTATATCAGTCTTCTTTGTCTTCCTCCATTTGTGTTGTTTATATAGGGAATTGAACAATAAACTAAAAGTTCGCTCTTTTCCCAGAACCTTATAGAAGACTAATTTCCCCAAAGACTAACTTACATCCATAAAAACACTGTCATCAGCACAGCTGACTGATTGATGTTGTTTTGATAAAGTGGAAAGCTGCATCTGGTTTATTTGAAAGAGGCGCATAGGACTCCCATGAATCTTAAACATAAATTCTTGCCACCACACTTGCTCATGAGACCTGTCGAGTTTCCACTGGTGAGTCTTCTGATTACCAAAGTTGAGACACGCAGCTGTTCAGCAGGAGTCCATCAGTTTCTAGGTCAAACTGATACACAGAGCCTGTGATATCAACTCCTTTTCTATACTACACTACGCTGAAATTGTTTCTCTGAGTACTTTCAATTATGCATATGCAAAGTATACTATTGGTGTTTGCAACAGACTGTAAACCTCCTGGGTCAAGATTCATTTAGAAGAATTTAACAAAAATATGGATTCCCCACCTTACTAGCAAAGAATCTTATACATACATTAAGTTCACAAACTTGCCATCGTGAACTTACTTTGGCAGTACTGAACAAACAAGGTATGGTTTCATGGCCTTGGTATCTCAGTGTCTCACAGCTGTGTTTGGGTCAATGCATGGCAGTGTCTTCCTGAGTGGCATTCATTGCTGTTGCTCTGTGTTTTTGTGTGTCATCGCAAGAATGTGGGAGCTTGAATTAGAGCAAGGAACAAACATTTCTAAATTTCTCATTACACTTGGCCAGAGTGGAAACAAAATCAGGGGCATATTAGTCTAAGTTTATGGGGATAATGTCACAAAGAAAACAGCAGTGTACAAATGGATTAAATGTTTTTCTGAGGGGAGAGAAATTGTCATTGATAAAGAGAGGTCAGGGAGGCCAGTAATGAGTAGAACTGACAAAAGCATTGCAAAAATTTGTTGAATTGTGCTTCAAAACCATGGGCTGATGTAAGAAGCATAGCAGACCAAGTGAACATAGATAGAGAAACAGGAAAATCTTACCTGAAAACCTCATCATGAACAGATGTTTGTAAAATGGGGTCTCAAATCATGACAATGCACCAGCGTCCATAGTACTTGCTGTGAGGGAGTTTTTAGCCAGTAAACAAATAACTGTATCGGAATGCTCTCTCTTCTCACTGATCTGGTCCCCAGTGACTCTCTACTTAAAGATAAAGGAACTATAGAAAGGAAGACATTTTGATGACATTCAGGACATCACGGGTAATATGATGACAACTCTAACAGTCCTTCCAGACAAAGAGTTCCAAAATTGCTTTGAAAGGTAGATTAGGCACAAGCGTTGGTGCACAGCTTCCTAGCAGAGTACCTCAAAGATGAACATAGTGATATTCAGCAAAGAGGTTTGTGGCACTTTTTTGAGGATGTGTTCGTGAACTTAATTGTCAGGCCTAATACATATAGAACACACACCAGAGAAGTGATTCCACTATATTATAATAAATGTTCTGCATATGTGGTTTTGAATTTAAAACTTAAAATAGTATTCTCACATGGAAGGCCAGGGCATGGTACTGTGCTCCTCTGTAACTCATAGTGGCCACGCTTACAGGTACAGTGTAAGGGAAGGATGCAGGGTGGGTGCTGGTCTACATTTAACAACTGGCTTCCTAGCAAAAATATGCCTATATAAATATATAAATGTAATATAAATAGTGCTGATATAAAAGAGGTGTAACACATTTTACAAAGAAAAATAAAATATATAGTTCTTTTGACTGTAAATTCTACATAACCAATTGATTCTCAGAGAATGTGTTTGTTTGTCCTATCTGAACCTTTGTATGCATAACAACCTCTGGCTGCAACTCAAACAGAATTTCACAAACAGAGTTGATCCCAGTGTGCTAACTCTTTTCCCAATAATTTTTACCGTTAAATCTGACATGTGATCTACTGCTAAACTATTTCTAGCCTAGTGCAAATAAGATTCACCAAAATGAAACCTATTGTAGCCTTAGCACTAGTTATTTTAGAACATTACTAGTTTATCAATGATATGAACAACTTCTTTGCTGAATTAGATGCTAGTTTTTTGACTACATGGAGCATATTTCCTTCTTTTTTTTTTCTTTTTTGTACTATAGTCAATGTAATGGCTGGGGACATACCACCTCTTAGAAATTTAATCTGCCGTGTTAGTATTAATATTTTCTCTATCACATTCTTAAGCCTAGACAATCAAGTTTACAAAAAGACTGCAGCTTCTGTTTTGGGCAGACTTTCTCATTCGCCTGCTCTGAAGGAAGCCATTAAAACCACCTGCCATGCTGTGAAGACCCATGTGGTAAGGAGCTCAAATCTCTAGACAACCACCTGCCAACTGCTTCTGTCCACACAAGTGAGCTTACATGGTAAGAGCTGACCCTCCCTGAAATGAGCCTTGAAATGAGTACAGCCCCAACTGGCACCTTGATGGCAGACTTATGAGAAACCCTGAGCCAATGTCACTCACTTACTCTGTGCCCAGATTCCCAATGGCTATGAGATAATACATGTTTGTGATTTTAAGTTATGAAATTTTAGGGTGTTTTTAATGTAGCAGGAATATTCGTAAGTAATACCAATACTGTTGATATTATGGACCACACTTGGAGTAGCAAGGGCCTAGAGATTTTTCCACTTGTGGACAATTTGGGATGTTGGCTGCTGGATCATTACACTTATGGAATGTTACTCTACTGATACATTGCTTTGTAGTTTGTAGAAATTAACAAATTACTTAAATATTTATTCATGAAAACAACAAATGTTTAAGGAAAGTCAAGGCCATCATTGAAGAGGCTGTCCCCATCTCCTACAGGACAATTTTTTTCTCCATATAAAAAGGTGGTTTCTTACTCTAAAGGACAAATGACAGGTGATATGTTTGTTAATTAATGACACAGATAATGCTTTCAATAGATACCACTTACAAATTATATTACTATAATTTGAGGGTTGTAAAAGTAGGGTATACATTGATAAGATAAAGTTAAATAATATTCAGATATAATTTAAAGGGTATAGAACATACTAAGAGAGTAACTAAACTGCGATTACCATACTGACAAATTTATTAAATTGACATCTTTCTTTCCAAAATTTCTCATTTAATTTGAAAATGTAATTTAACTTGGTCTCAGTAGTGGGAAAAGGGGAGAAAAGTAGGGTGGGGGAAAGGAATTATGTTTATCGAGTTGCCTCCTATGAGTCAGTTGCTTTTATACACATGTTAAAATACTTTCTTTAGAAAGGGCCACTTGTAGAATCATCCTTTTGCATAGGAGATATAACTGAGCCGCTGACTTTTTCTTTTAATAATTATTCATTTTATCTACTATTGACAATTTGGTAATAATTTGAAATGCTTTACTTTATGATGTTAAAGATCAATTTTATTTTGTCTTGTTTCGTTTTTCACATGATGTCTAAACACTGACTAAATAATTTCATTTGGAAAACTTTGGGTGGGACCCTCCAGATGGGAGAGTCTCATCGCTGAGAATAGTGATGTGAAGAGCAGTCAGTTAAGAAACACCTGACATATTCCTGGATCGGTGCCTGTGGCTCAATGGACTAAGGCGCCAGACACGTACACCTGAGCTGGCAGGTTCGAATCCAGCCCGGGCCCGCCAAACAACAATGAGAGCTGCAACCAAAAAATGGCCGGGCGTTGTGGTGGGTGCCTGTGGTCCCAGCTACTTGGGAGACAGAGGCAAGAGACTCGCTCGAGCCCAGGAATTGGGGGTTGCTGTGAGCTGTGATGCCACAGCACTCTATCCAGGGTGACAGCTTGAGGCTCTTTCTAAAAAAAAAAAAAAAAAAACTAAAAACTAAAATTAGGCCAGGCTTGCTAATCCCAGCACTCTGAGAAACCAGCCTGAGCCAGAGCCAGACCCTATCTCTACTAAAAAAAACTGAAAGATTAGCCAGGCATTATGGCAGGTGAAGGCTACACTGGAGGCTGAAGCAAGAGGATGACTTTAAACCCAGAAGTTTGAGGTTGCTATCACCTAAACTGATGACACAGCACTCTGGTCTGCGCAAAAGAGTGAAAACTATCTTTAAAAAAATAAAATAAAATAAAAATGATGGCTCATGGCCTGGCAAGGTGTCTCATGCCTGTAATCCTAGCACTCTGGGAGGCCAAGGCACGTGGATTGCTGACCTCATGAGTTCAAGACCAGCCTAAGCAAAAAGGGAGACGCCAACTTTACTAAAAATAGAAAAACTGAGGCAAGAGGATCACTTAAGCCCAAGAGCTGGTGGTTGCTGTGAGCTATGAGGCAATATTACCCAGGGTGACAGCTCTCAAAAAAAAAAAATAAAAATAAATATATATATATGATGGCTAATGCTTGTAATTCAAGCTACTGGGGAAACTGAGGCAAAAGGATCACCTGAGCCCAGGAATTTGAGGCTGCAGTGAGCTATGACAGGACTACTGCACTCTAACCTTGATGACAGAGCAAGACATTATCACAAAAATGTAAAAACAAACAAAAAAAAAGTTCAAAAGGCCAATACATATATGGAGGGATGATTCAATATAACTAGACAAGTAAATGCAAATTGAAACCACTAGGTAATACTACTACATACCTACCAGAATAGTCGAAAGCAAAAACTAACAATACCAAGTACTGGGATTAGCGCCTGTAGCCTACTAGTTAGGACGCTTGCCACATACTCTGGGGCTGGCGGGCTCAAACCCAGCCCAGGCCTGCTAAACAACTACAAAAATTTGTATGTATATATAGCCAGACTTTGTGGCAGTCGCCTGTAGCCCCAGCTACTAGGGAGGCTGAGGCAAGAGAATCGCTTAAGCCCAAGAGTTGGAGGTTGCTGTGAGCTATGATGTTACCTCACTCTACCAAGGGCAATACAGTGAGACTCTATCTCTAGAAGAAAGAAAGAAAAGAAATTCACAAACAGAATGCAAAAGCAGCCTGACATAAAAGAAAATATGCATATGACCCCATGTATGTGAATTTCAAAAAAGTAAAACCAATCAATGACAAACGAAGTGAGAAGAGTAGATAACTCCATAGGAGGTAATACTGTGGGATGAGCATGACTTCCAGATGCCAGAACCTCTTTCTCAATCCAGGTGGTAATTGGATGTGTGTGGTCGCTTTGTAAAAATCCACTACAAATTCGCTGAACTACACATTTATTATTTGGACTCTTTTTGGTATGTAACTTATAATTTAATTAAAGCATTCACTCTAGGCAGGTATGGTAGGTTGTGCCTATAGTCTCAGCTCCTCTGGAGGCTGAGCCAGGAAGCTGAGCTTTAGCCCAAAAGTTCGAGGTTGCTGTAAGCTATGATCATACCACAGCACTCCAGCCCAGGCAACAGAGCAAGACCGTGTCTGTATTTAAAAAAAAAAAAAAAAAAAAAAAAAAACACAGAAAAAATTAAATTAAATAAATAAAAACCCCAAAAACCCCAACCACTTATAGTTTGCCACAAGACGTGGAAATGGTCTTAACCTTAATTAACTTACCCATGAATCTATCTTGGTGGAGGATGAATAGCACTGAAACCACTGAACCAGAAACAAAATAAAACAACTAGAAATTTGTTTTGGTTATTGTCTTTAATTTTCTCTGTATGACCAAAGTGAGAAACAATGTAATCACAAGTCTGATTAAAGCTTTGTAATTGTTCTAGCACCTGTTCAGTTTTGCTGATGAACACCACACATATGACATACTAAAATCTAGACAGGATTTAACAAGTATATCAAACATAGGCCCTGTTATTGTCCAGGTTTCTAGGTGTGGCTGCAGCTCAAGAATAATAAGCTCATTTGCATCTGAGTCAGTCACCCACTCCCCTGTCTGTCTCTCCTTCCATATCAGACATGGGCATGAACGTAATACTCTACACACAGCACACATCTGAGTAAAACTGAGTAGATTTTAGGAGAGTGGTAACTCAGGAATATCAAAACTTTATGAAGGAAAATGAAAAGAGGGAAAACTATAGCCAAAATATACATCAACAAAGATAAAAAAATTTTTGAACAACATTTAGGACAACTGCAGCCTTTTACCATTCTCTCTATGAGATGACTTTCTAGCTTGCCTTAACTATGTGTGTGTTACTGTCTTTCACATAGTATGATTTTGAGAGTTAAAGGAATTAAGATTCCACAAAGTCGGCTCGGCGCCTGTGGCTCAACGAGCTAAGGCGCCAGCCACGTACACCTGAGCTGGTGGGTTCGAATCCAGCCCCCGGGCCCGCCAAACAACGACGGCTGCAACCAAAAAATGGCCGGGCATTGTGGCGGGCGCCTGTAGTCCCAGCTACTTGGGAGGCAGAGGCAGGAGACTCACTTGAGCCCAGGAATTGGAGGTTGCTGTGAGCTGCAATGCCACGGCACTCTATCCAGGGTGACAGCTTGAGGCTCTGTCTCAAAAAAAATAAATAAATAAATAAAAATAAATTGGGTGCCCATGATAGTGATGGTACCACATAATATTAACTATTTGGGCTTTAAAATATATTAATATGTTAATATTTGGAAATGTAAGGGTTACCTTTTTTTTTTTTTTTTTTTAGAAATGTTATTGCCACCTTCAATATCCTGTTTATTATTCAGACAAATTTTATAAATTACTTTATATAAAGTAAGTAGAAACATCTTTACGGTATTTGGAATTTTCCAATCATGGATATAGATATGTTAGTGAGGTTTTTTATGCCTTCTGGAAGCGTTTTATAGTCTTCAAGTAGATCCTGCAAATTTCAAGTTTATATTGTTCTTTTTCTTTTGATATGTTCATTGCGAATGATATTTTTTGTATCATTCACAATAAACATATCTTTTTGTGTTCGTTTTTGAAATAGAGACTCACTTTGTCGCCCTAGGTAAAATGTTGTGATGTCATAGCTCACAGCAACCTCAAACTGCTGGGCTTAAGTGATTCTCTTTCTTCAACCGCCCAAGTAGCTCAGACTATAGGTGCTGGCTACAACACCCAGCTATTTTTGGAGACAAAATCTTGCTCTGTCTCAGGCTGGTCTCAAACTCAGGTAGTCCACCCGCCTTGGCCTCCCAGAGTGCTAGGATTACAGGCGTGAGCTACCACACCCAACCTGTTTCTATATATTTTTGTATGTTCTATACTATTTATTTATTTATTGAATATATATTTACAGAAGATGTCAAGTTTTTTTTTTTTTTTTGGAGACAGAGTCTCACTATGTCGCCCTGGGTAGAGTGCTATGGCATCACATCTCACAGCAACCTCCAACTACTGGGCCTAAGTGATTCTCTTGCCTCAGCCTCCCAAGTAGCTGGGACTACAAGTGCCCACCACAATGCCCAGCTATTCTTTGGTTGTAGTTGTCGTTGTTTGGCAAGCTGGGCTGGATTCGAACCCTCCAGCTCCAGTTTATGTGGCTGGTGCTCTGGCTGCCGAGCTACAGGCACCAAGCCAATTTTAAGCTTTTTATAGCCCATCTTGCTCAACAAAGAATTTGTAGAAATAGGCCAGTGTGGTGACTCAGGCTTGTAATCCGAGTGCTTGATTGAGGCTAGGAACTTGAGACCAACCTGGGCAACATAGTGAGACCCTTGTCTCTATAAAAATTAAAAATGAAATAACTAGCTGAGTGTAGTGGCTAGTTAAAAAAAAAAAGGGGTAACATGATTTTTGTTACATAGATCTCACAATGAAAGAAAAAATTTCTTTATTCAAGAAAAGATTTCCCAAGCATTTAACTCCAGATGAAATTTCTCCCACGTATCCTTCAGTGTAAGCCAAGGCGTAATGCCAAAACAAAACTCAGTAAAAGCAATTCTGTAGGGGATAAGACCATGTGGCCCAAGTATACCCAGCTTCCTGATGGACTGGCATAATTCTGGAATAAAGCCTAGAAGAGAATGCAAATTCCACAGAGAGGTCAAGTCAGGTAAAGACAGAAAGAAAAGTCTCCTTTAGATTTGCCAATTAAGGGCCATTGCTGGCTTCAAAGCTCCATAGGATAATGGGGGGCAGAGCCCAGACTGATGAATGGAAGTGAAGTAAAGGGGTAGAGACAAGTGAGGGTAAGATACATTAAATCGTGAAATGGAATGGGGAGTTCTTAATGGGAAAGATTTGAACAACATAGACCTGGCAGAGATGAGACTGAGACTAAGAGAAGGAAGCCAGCAGATCCTGCAGACTCCCTAGGATGCAGGCCAGGCTGGTGGCATAGTGCTCAGGGTAGCCTTGAAGTCCCTGTTGGAGGCTAACCCCTTGTATCCTCCCACCTGACTAGTTAGCAGGGGCAAGGAAGTGCTTGGGTGCCTTTTTTGTCCCTTTCTTCTTTTCTCATCCCCAGTTGCTTAGGTCTCCCTGCCTCAGTCTAAAGAAACCTCCTCCTGCCCCATCCTCTTCTTCAGAAGTTGGTTGAATGGTAATTTTTTTTCCCCTAAGCTTCACCAAGATGATAGAGAAATATAGTAAATATCTGATCTAAAGAGTTCATAGTGATACTGCAGTCTGGATTGGTAACCTGCTTTACTAATCTCAATTAGCTTGGTGATGATAGATTGGGGACTACAGTCCAAGTTTCTTTAGTTCTTGTCCAGTGCCATTAAGTTGACGGTGACAACCAAAGATCCAAATGAAGAGAGTTGCTTTAAGCAGTGAAACTTTGGGATTGTCGATGTGGACTAGAAAAGCCCCTCAGTAGAGACAATTGAAATGAAAAGGCTAGGGGCAGCGGCTGTGGCTCAGTGAGTAGGGCACCGACCCCATATACCAAGGGTGGCAGGTTCAAACCTGGCGGCCAACCTGCAACAAAAAATAGCTGGGCATTGTGGTGGGTGCCAGTAGTCCCAGCTACTCGGAAGGCTGAGGCAAGAGAATCACCTAAGCCCAAGAGCTGAAAGTTGCTGTGAGCTGTGATGCCACAGCACTTTACCGAAGGCAATAAAGTAGGACTGTGACTCTAAAAAAAAAAAAGAAAGAAAGAAATGAAAAGGCTAGATCAAGGAGTGACTAAAGAGAAAGGAACAGAGCCTCAGTGTGCTCAGAGGGGATGATAGAGGAGCACTCAGAAAACAGTGAAGAGACCCAGGAGTGGCAGGAGCCAGGGAAGAAAAAAAGGCTTTTGAAAGAGGAATATTAGTTTTTCATCTCCTCAGATGTCAGAGAAACTGAGGTTAAAGGAAAGGCTTTTGGACTAGCTGGTGCCACGAGGTAAAGAAGGTTGAAAAATACTGCTATAGATGAAAAGCTGAGAAAATAGCACCAAAGTGTTAGGTAATGAGGTATAGGAATTATCTTTTATTGCTTCATTTTTCAGATTTCTATAAATAAGTTGGCATACTTTCATAATCTGGAGGGTAAAAAATTGTGTTCTGGAAATAAATGTAAATGCCTTTTGAATGATGTGTAAATCTCTTTAGTGGTATTGATTCGCATAAAGGAGATTTGACAAAATTTAGAAGGTATGCCTGAGTGAAGCAAGAAGAGAGCCAGAGAATGTGAAGAATGACTGAATGTGTGTTTAGAGCTAAGAGGAACTGAGTATTTGAAAGCAGGAGTCCAGTAGAGAAAGGGAGGAGATGGATTGGAGCTGCGAGTAAGGGGAGAGCCAACTAGGAGCACAGTCCCAAGGGAATAGGGAGAGAGACCTGGTTTAGCCTATTCCCTTAGTTATTGATTCAAAAGTGAAACTCTGAAGTTAGGTAAAAGGGTCTGCACGGAGGTTTTGAAGCAGTGTGTTGGAGAGGAGAGGCTGATGGCTTGCTATTTTCTGTCTAATGTTACTCTGTAAAAACAGAGGCTACGGCTTCAAAGACCTGAGTAGATTCTGACAGACCTTAAGCATTTGTTTTTTTCACAGTGAGAGAATACCATCAGCTTAATTCCTTGGCAGCACAGTTGGTTTCCATTTGTACTCCTTTATACCCGTTCTTTTTCTACCTGGTTTATAATAATTCTTTGATTTTTTTTTTTTTTAGGTTGAACTTGGTTATTTACAAGCAGTTCCTAAAATTTTTTTTTTTTTTTTTTTGTAGAGACAGTGTCTAACTTTATCGCCCTGGGTAGAGTGCCGTGGCGTCACACTGCTCACAGCAACTTCCAGCTCCTGGGCTTAAGCGATTCTCTTGCCTCAGCCTCCTGAGTAGCTGGGACTACAGGCGCCCGCCACAGCGCCCAGCTATTTTTTTGTTTTGCAGTTCGGCCGAGGCCGGGCTTGAACCCGCCACCTTCGGTATATGGGGCCGGCGCCCT
>CAUYON010018315.1:0-28688 GCA_963573935.1 Arctocebus calabarensis
GTGTGTGTGTGTGTGTGTGTGTGTGTGATTTGTGTATTCCTACACAATTGGCTTCAGTGGAGTGTAACTTACTGTGATCACCTAATATTTCTTATGGAAGGAATCACATATTTACAAACACAAACTTGGCGGTGCCTTCGAATTGTTTCCTAAAATATCAGTCTCTTAGGGATGCATTTGTATGCAATTTCACAGCACAAGGGATTATTCTCTGCTCACCCCACCAATTTAAGGGCTATTTGAGGTATACCTCAAGAAAAGGGCAAAAAGAGGATTTGTCCTGATCAGGGAAATGGTGAATACTTTAGGTAGACGGTACATGTGGTTGTGGCATCAAATATCAGTAAGGTATCAGAGGCAGAGCAGTGAGCAAAGGGAATTCCAAGAGCAGAGAAAAGCAAGGGCCAGTGGTGAAAGAGGATTTAATGTTCAATTAATGCATTATGCATTCTGTAGTAGTGGAATAGTTTATTTATGTCTTAATTGACAAATACACATTGTATGTATTAAAGGTGCACAATATATAGATATGTGTTGTAGAATGGCTAAGTCATCCTAACTAACCGTCACTATTACTTATGTAGTTATTTTTTTCTGGTGAAGAAACTTGAATATTTCTTTCTTATCAGTTTGCAAGAATATAAAACATTGTCATTAGTTATAGTCACCATTCTACAAAAGATTTCTTCATGCCTTCCTCCTGCAACTAGTATGTGGTTCCTATAGTGTGCATGGTGCCTGGGCCAGTACAGGTACCTGATAGCATCTCAGCAAAAATGGTGACTCCACAAGTGCATGAAATGAACAAGAAGTTGAAAAGTAAGGTATCTGCCACACAGCCTATCTGGAAAATACAGTTTTCAATGGAGGCCCAGCACTTGATCATAAGTTAATCATCTTTGCCAGTGTTTTAACACCATCCAATAGCCCCACTCTTTCCTAATTGAATTTATTTTTATATAGACAAAAGTGCTAATTCAATAGTATAAATACCCTGTTAGCTCGTTTTTATGAGATATAGTTATCATTAACGACATAAGTAGTAATTCTGATGTACGCAAACATCTGAAATGGGGATTTTCCTAAGAGTTCTAGTCTTATATTTACCTCCATGCCCTGTGAATTCGTCTTTACTTCCTTCTCCTTTCTGTTTTTCGAACAGCACTAAGAATACTCTCATTTTCAAAGTTTAAGACTTGTCATTATTGTAACTAATTATTAACAGCTTGACTTGAAATCTCTCTGAATAGTCTTCAATTAAACTGATTCTGAAACTTACACGGAGGAGTTGGGAAATTTCTGAGTTGTTCATGAGCACTCTCTAACAGGTTTTTAAACTTCTTAACATCCTAGCAGCTGAAAATTAGACAAGGAGAACTCTGCTAACACTAAGTGCTGCTCTGATTTGCAAAGCAATAATGGCTTCTCATGATACTCACATTTTATTTAACAATGAACTGTTGGGCCAAGGTGAGACAATACATGGAACAAATTCAACTGAGTGTTGCCTTGCATTGAAGCGACTGCATACCTGGGTACTCTACTACCATACTTGCTGGTACATTTCTGTCTGACTGGATATGAGTAGGTATGCATTTAGGTATGGATTTTGAAGACCCTGCAACTGAATCAACAACACATAAATAAAATGTTTACAATATATGAAAGTGGTTCCATAGGAAGCCTTCTCCTGATAGCTACACCCCAGCAACTTAACCTGGAAAAAATAAAAATTTTAGCAGCTAACATTTTATAGATATATGTAACAAGACATTTGTCAGCCACCTTATGATAAATCACTAAAGAAACTAAAATATCGTGATACTACAAAAGTCTCTAAATCCCTTCATAAATGGTTAACTTGCTTATGTTTGCTACAAGGTTGCAACTAAACTTCAACTATATTCAGTTGAAGACCCTGCAACTGAATCAACAACACATAAATAAAATGTTTAGGAATGTAGTTAACTCAACAATTTATAGAGAAGTTAATTTTGTAGTCTTGCTTCTGACATTTTGGTTTTTACTCTTATGTTGCCTAGAAGGGTTTTCAGGGTTGATGAGTGCCTGCCCACCTCCAGTCTCATCTAGCCTGAGACATTTAATTGGCTTAAGACCTTGTAGCTATTCAATCCCCTGGTCACAAAGGTCTCACCAAGGGCCTGGATGGACCCAGGGCAAGTAGCCACCCCCCCACCCCACCCCCGGCAACGCATGGGACAAAATAAGAGTGTGGCCATTGATGCTGCCTTTAGTAGATCTTGGCCAAAAGGAGGAAACTGTGAGGTAAAATAAAATCTGAAAGTGTCCCCTAAGTGGCTAGCTGACTGGACCCCGTCTTGGCCAAGGAGATCCCTAAAACTGAGTTGCTAGCCCTAAGAAAGGAAATCAGACATGTCTCATCTTGACCCCTCCCCTTCTTGGAGATGTCCTTTGTGACTCATTAACAGGCCTAAGGCTATTCAAGACACACCTGCACTTCCTCAGTATACATAACAAACCACTTGAGTCTGGGCAGGTGTAGGTAGTAGTTTGTCTTTGATACATAGAAGCATTCCTTTTAACTAACTCTTGGACTTTTAGACGAAGCCTCTTTCAGCCAATTGTCAACTACAGAATCTTTAATCTTAACCCATAACATGTAAGCATCCCTTCCCTTCCAGATGTCCCAGTTTTTTTGAGCCAAACCAATGTATGTTTTCCATGCATTCATTTATGACCTCACCTGTAATCCCTGTCTCCCTAAAATGTATAAAAGCAAACCGTAACCCACCACCGTCACTTGCTTGAGTCCATGTGCGCAAGGCTTCTTGGGTGTGGCTCTGGGTCATGTTCCTCAACTTTGGCTCAGAATCAACCTCCTTAAATTTAACAAAACAAAAAGCATTTCATAGGTACTTCCTTCCCAGGCACTCTGTTAAACACTTTTTATGTGTTTGTTAGATCTTCACAACAAACATGTGAGGTAGGAATAATTATTCTCTTCCTTTTACAGATGAGAAAAGTGAGAGACAAAGAGAATAATGATAGCTATAGATTACAGGTATCAGATTTTTATAAGGAAACTTCTAGAATACCATGCACAGGTCTTTGCTGGCTCAGCTCTGAGTTTCCTTCCTAAATGCTCTTTAGTTCTGTAATCTGAATTAGACGTGGTGGGTGTTAGAAAAGCCACATTCAACCCAGGAGCAGAAACTGGATGTTAAAAATTCATTTAGGTGAATGATAAAATTAAGGCTTCATTATCAAAACATACGGAAATTCCAAGGCATTCTGTGTCCTTCCCTAGGCCTGAGCCACACAGGATTGGCCAAGGTGGGGGCCTCTTTTGTCCACTGTCCATGCCTCTCAGGCAACCAGAATGAGATCAGCCTCAGCCAAAGGTCAGCCCAAAGGGAAGGGAATGGTTTCAATAAAACTGTGCTTTTATTGGACCCCTATGCTTTGACAAAAGAGACTGGTTGTGATCACCAACTCCTTTACATTTCTAAAGAAATTATAAGGCAAATAAAATGGTGTAAATAACCAAACTCAAACACTGTAGTGTATAATAAATGTCAGGTAAAACAAGAACTGTGAAACCAAGTACAAATCTGAATCTGCATTTACTAAAATAACGCACTGGGAGATGATGCTGGGATGAAAACCCAAGACTTAGCAGTGAGCCTTCACCTCACCAAAGGCCAAAGAGTCAGTAACTTAATTTCTCTTCTGGCTCTTAGTGGGATTATATCCCTGTGGACCAATAACTCTGAGATCCCCGTAGACAGAGGCCTTCTTACGTTCATGCTACACACGGTCATACACCACATATCGACCTTTAGCCAATGAGGGCCTGCATATACAATGGTGGTCCTGTAAGATTATAATGTTATATTTTTACTGTACCTTTTCTATGTTTAAATATATTTAGATACACAAATAATACCGCTGTGTCCCAGTGCCCATAGCATTCAATAGAGTCACATGTTGTACAAGTTCATAGCCTAGGAACACTAAGTATGCTATACCATACAACCTGTGTATGCTATACCATACAACCTGTATATACAGCAGGCTGTGCCATCTAGGTTTAAGTACATTCTCTGATTTTTTGCACATTGACAATTGCCTAACTACATGTTTCTCAGAACAGAACCCCATCATTGAACAATGCAGGGATATCCTTATTAAAAAATGCTTGCAGACTACTCACTACATACGAGGTCCTATCCAAAGCCCTTCACAGATACTAAGTTATTTAATTAACAAGAAATATTAGGAAGTAGGTACTAGTATTATCATTATTATTACCATTTAACAGATACAGAAGCCGAAGAGAGGTAATTTTCCCAAGATCACAACCCTAGTAAATGGGAACTGAATGTAAACTAGTACCACATTCTTTCTTACCCAATGTTGTATGAACAGTAGATTTGGGAGGCAAGGGTGTAGAAATATGGTCAGTAAAATTTATCTTGATTTCCATGTACTTCTGAAGGGTTACTAGAGACTGAAAAACCTTCTAAGCAAAGTACAAATATCTTGATAATCTCTAGTTAGACTATAATGAAATTGAACACTCCATGAAATAAACATCATTGTTTTGAAACCTTAAGTCACTAGGTAGTCTTTGTTAAGAATAAGTATGTATGTATTCACACATACTATACATTCAAATATATGGAAGAAGGTATAATTTATAGGTGCATTCATATAATAAAACAAAAACTGTGAATAATTTCCTTAAATGCAAAAATTAATTTGCTTACAAGAAGAAAAATAGAAATAAACACTAAGACTCCATGGAGTAGCTTTTTTGTTTTTGGACTGGCTAGGAAGGGCGTCAAACCTTGCAGCTGCTCTGTGCCCCATTGGAAGATGTGTTGTTTTGGGCCACCATTCAATACACAGACACTAAGAAAAGCTGATGAGCTAGAAAGAAAAAGGTCCTTGCATAATTTTTGGGATATCTCACACCACAGATAAGCAAAACAGTCCTCAAGTAATCCACATGCAGTCCACGGGCCACACACTGAACACCCCAACATCATGGTTTACAAAGCCCTGGTGTGTAGGATGCTAGGGCTGACCACAAGGGAAAGAAGGAGCATCATTTAGGTCCATAAAGGCCTGTGACCATGGTAAACCTTTCTTGAAGACTGTAGGTGATCAGGGTGGAATTACATTAAGAGTCTAAAAATATTCTCGCTGGAAAATATGAAATTTAAAAATATAGTATAATTCACAACCTAAAGGCTCATTAATTCAATATTGTTTTGTTTTCTATTTCACATTCATTACATATCACAGAGTCAGCAGCTGACAGCTCCTTTTAAACATTCAGAGACATACAACGTCAAATTAACGTTGGCTAGAAAAATGTATTCCTTCCAGACAAGTTGGCAAAATTACTTTTGATTTTCCTGGAGCCTTGGTTTGAAGAATAAAAGTCAAAATTTCCAGGCAGCCAGGTGAAAAAAATTCTCATATGTTTAGAGATAGACTGTTTGACCACACAGTTTTGGGTAGGAAAAGGGGCCCTTTATACAAATAAGTGAACATATCCATCACACTGATGAACTGCCTCCTGTTTGCCTGAACTGCAGACACTTGGATGCCCCAGAGAGACTGAAGGTCTGGTCAGGAAGATGGACAGTGAAGTGCACAAGCTAGTGAGTGTGTAATTAAAAATCAAGACCAATGACCTTAAGAAAACAGTTCTTTGAGAGTATTTAACACTTGAGGCTCTGGGATGCGTGTTCTACAAAGCAAAAGAGGAACATTCCACATAATAAATGAAGTAAAATAGTAACATTTTAAAAATAGCATGTATAAAATTTCTGTGATTGAATGAGCACAGAAGTCTGAAGACGTGAAGGACAGCCCATGTGGATGGAGCTCTGGGAAGGCAAGGAGGGGACAGGGTTTAGAGAGGTGGGAACGGATGGACAATTAGTCTGAAGATGTAGGTGAGCACAAAACATGTAGGGGCTTGTAGATGCCATTGAGCATGGGGGGTTTATCATCAGACCAAGGAGAAGGCACAGCTGTGGGAGGCCGTGGTTGAATGCATTGTCAAGGAACTGGGCTTTACCTCAACATAAAAAGCAATAGTAGCTAGTTATTCAATTTAAACAGCCTTTAGAATTCATGCAAAACTGGGAAGCTCTGGATCATGGTAAGGCACATTACAAACCAGGCCAAGATGAGCTTCCCACACTCTTCAGTCCTTTCATTTTCACATTTACAACCCAGGAAATGGTTATCAAGCAGTTGGTTGATCTGCTGATTTCTTGAGGAAGCAAAGACATCCACGGGGCCACTATCCAGACTACAGATAACACAATCTGAGCATGAGGTTTTGCATCCTATTAACAATTTGTCAGTGTAAAGAGTGGACAAAGCAACATCTCTCGGTCTTGGTCACTTGTCATTTATGCTTTGTGAAACAATATTAAGAAGATTTTAGTTTTCAGGGAAACTCAACTCACTCCTTGGTAGGTATGGTGAAGGTGTACCTTTAATAAATATATAAAAAGAAACATTTTAATATAAAGTCTTTTCCAATAAGGACTTAGAATTCCAATTTGATAACAGATCATCTGGTGTTAACCTTCTTCTTTTTTTTTTTTTATAATTTTATTGAATCATAATTCTGTACATTGGTGCAATCATAGGGCACGGTTCAGATACATTCAGAAATGTTTTGATCGTACTGTTACAGATAGCCTTCATGGCATTTTCTTGATCACTGTATAAAGACATTGATACTCTACATTTTATATAGAGAGAGAATAACAAAGCAACCGCATATTACTCAAGGCTGCAAATTTCTATAATCTCATGTCTCCATATTTGGATGCCATTTTGATTAAAAGTCTTTCAAATCTGATTAAAGGTCTACCCCAAACTTCCATGTTGGAGACTTTTCCAGGGCAATGGATTCAGCTGATGGCATTCAATCAGTTAACAGGTGTATGAAATGCCCACGGAGTGTGCAGAGTCGTTCTGTCTTCCTTTTTATCAGAATGCCCTGAAGACTGCTGTGTTTTCTCCCCTAGCCTTTGCCATTCTTGACATCGCTTTAAGTGTTCAGACCCCCTCTGCGGTCATTTTATTTGTAATAGTGCCTTGTGTGTTGTGTCTCCTAGCTCTACATACAAACCACCACGCTTACAATCTCCATGAACCTAAGTGCGTCAGTGGCGCTGGGGATGCTTTACATGCCGAAAGTGTACATCATCATTTTTCACCCTGAACTCAATGTGCAGAAACGGAAGCGAAGCTTCAAGGCGGTAGTCACAGCAGCCACCATGTCATCCCGGCTGTCACACAAACCCAGTGACAGACCCAACGGTGAGGCAAAGACAGAACTCTGTGAAAACGTAGACCCAAACAGTAAGTAAGTCTCCTTTCCTTTCACCGTACCATCCTGCATCAGGAAGCGCTAGAAAATGTGCTATGTGCTTGCCTGCCTCTCTTTGGGAAAATATCGTGAACGTCCTTATGTTAGGAACAAGTTGCCTTGGTGTATGCTAACTCCTGCTTTTTGAATTTAACTTATTCCTGCACCATTTTTCTTTTTGCTCCCTGTTGAAAAGAAGCTGTTAGAGGCTTTGCTTTAGAAGCTTCTCTCTCCCCTTGCTTCTGATCCTTTAGTACTGAGCCCACCAATTGACATAAACACACTCATCAGGCTGGGAGCCACCTGTCTTCACAGCCTTCCTATTAGGAAAACTTCCATACCTAATACGCTGTATGGAATAAAATTGCACTATTGAAGAATTTTGGATAGAAAAATTCTTTTCATTGCCATAAAAATATGGAGAAAGTAATTTTTTTTTGGACTAAGCAAGACTTCTAGAAACAAAGTCACATAAAATGTTAGAAAAAGTTGTCAAACTTTCAGACACATGCACAGGACCAGATACTACCAGGCCAGTAGCATCACCATGGAGGACAAAGTTCTAGCACATCACAGCAGCAGAGATTTATTGTGTGGAATGATAAAAATTAAAGGATGAAATTAAGGAAGAAATATTAGATTTGAGATGCTGTATGGCATGTCTGCAATACCCCGGGAGCCTTCGGTCATACTTAATATTGACCCCAACTAAAATGGGCATAGGGTTGTCACTTTGTAAATAACGCAAGGCCAGCTCAGAAGTTAAATGCACAAAATCCTCAGTTACTAATTTTAGTATAAATAGGGTGGTAAGAGTGAATTTCAGATTAAAAATACTAATTTTAGGATTTGTTCTCCAGGAATATTTTGGCCAGTAGCATTTAGAATGGGGAAGATTCAAGCGTTCATGACACTTTCCATTTTTAAGGGAGACGAGGTTTCAGGTTAATTGTCATTTACAACATATCATATTTCAGTTATGAGCTGATGCTTTTGTAAGCAAAGGCTTCATGACAAGAAGAAAGAAGTTTCTAATTTTAAATATTCTTGAAGAAATACTTTTGCCCTACCAGTAAGAGAGATAGATACTTTTACAAGCAAAGCACCCAGGTGGGTTTCATCCTGGCAGGACCCGGTAAAAGTCCATGTTCTCTGCCCATCTGCACTGATAAATAATTCAGTGACTATTTGTCAAACATTTTGAAAAGTGTAGACAAGGTAACAAGGTTAATTATCAACACTGTGGGCTTCATTTTGACTTTTCAATAGGAGAGGGTTGGGACAAAGTTAAAGGAAGGAAAAGGATCCAAGTGAGAGTAGGGAAAGACAGAATGAATGGAAAGGCTCTGTTGTGTTTCCAGAGCAACTCAGTCAGTTGAGAGGAGGGGGAATGGATGGTGAACTGCTGTGGCATTTGCTGAGCCAAGGTTTTGGGTTGTACCAGATCTGGGTTTAAATCCAAGCCACTCCATTTACCAATGGCCTTAAGAGTCACTGAGCTTGTCCCAAACTCAACATCTTTATGTATAAAATGAAGGTAATAATATCCACATCATAAGATAAGTGTACCATAAAATATTATGTGTCTAGCAAATAGTATATTAATTCACTGTTAATTTCCTTACATTCCTGAAATAAATTTAAGCAATTTATTTTGCTTAAAAATAAATTTCAGCAAGATTTTTTAAGTACATATGATGGTATAGTTAAAGGTAGCTTGAACACCATGAGGTAGAGGAAATTGATTCCCAGAAAGTATTCTCATGAACATGTGTAGTTACACGATCTATGCATGCCTACACTGCATAGATAATATTCCTGTATGTTTATAATTTTGTAGATTTTTATTATAGGACCTCTTATCCAATTTACATTTTATAAAACTTCTACCCTACAGATATTCTAATGACATATTTACATTTGTATACACACAAATTAACTACATAATATAAAAATCAATACACAGAAATCATAGTGGGAAGTCTATGTGTAGTGACAAATAATGACCAAATTATATGTTCTGAATTTAGACTATGAATATTAACTTTCAAAACACATCTCTGCCATTGCTAATTTTTAATAATTATGCCCAATCCTTGTTGAGGCTTCCTAGAGTATGACAGTTGTTGCTAAAATGTTAACATTAACATAAATACCAATACTAGCTTTAAGTACTCTGAAATAGATGGTAAATAGAATGCTTTGTATGGGAGATCTTGCTTATTTGTTATAATAAGTCTACAAAGTGGCTATTATTATAATACTCATTTTTCTGAAGAAACCTAGGTTTAATATGACTGACATTACGAAAGTCACACATCCAGTTAGCAGTAAAGGCTGGACTAAAACCTAGGTCTGACTGCTAGACCCATGCTTGTTCCTCTTTGCTCCTCTGTTTTTTAGGACAAGCGGCATGCCAAAATCGCAACATAGAAATCACCCTTTTTGCTTCTTCATTTGATAATACAGTTTGTATATATAGAATATAATGATGTTTGGTGGGAGAGCCTGTAGTCAAACATGCTGTAAACTGTATCATTGCTTGTGCTGTCTACAAAAACAAGAGTAATCTGACCTCAGAGAAGGCTGCCCAGGTAGAGGCCTCATCTTAGTAACTCAAAAATTATATTATCTGCAGTGATTGCATTTGGAATTCATTGATATACTTCCTTGAAAAAGTATTGTTGGGTTTTTATTGTTGCTGTGTCAACACAGAGCCAAGATAAATAGTTCAGGGGGGTAAAAAAAAAGAAAGAGAGCTTTTGTCTCATAACACAATCAGTCTGAAAGATTTTTAAAAATTGCTTTAGCTCTTTTGGTATTTTATAAACACTTGCTAAAATACTGCAAAAATGCTGACTAGATATTTGCCAAATCACAGGAGGAGATTCATGTACCTCCAAACATTGGGGTTTCTGATGGCCCAGGTTTCAAAGGTCCCAAGGAAGAATCTTAAGACCTTGCCTATCCCAAAGTTGTCCCATGGACCCTTCTGCAATGACGGGATGTATCTCTGTATGTCTAATACAGCTAGCACCAGCACACATGGTTATTGAACAGGTGAAATATGGCTACTCAACGGAGGAGATAACATTTTAAATTTTACTTGGTTTTAAAGAATTTAAATAATTTGAATTTAAACAGATATTTCTAGCTGTTTGGCTACCATATTAGGCAATGCAGCTCTAGACTACGGATGTCACCGTAGCAAATGAGTCCACCCTGGATATAGCTCCCAGAGTTCTAGCACTGACACAGATCTGGGACAAAGTCAACCCAAAGGAATAAATGTTTGAGGGGGGCAAATAGGCAAACAAATAATCACTTAAAATGACCAGGAAGGGAGCCATTATTATAGAAGACAGTGACATCATGGAGAACAATTAGCTTGGAAAACCAGTCCTCAGCAATGCAAAAATGTATGCATATAGGGAAAGAGCAGTAGCTAAAAGTTCAATTAATGAAAATAGATGTGACTATTCTGTGCTGGGAAACATCATCCTAAGCTGTTTAATACAAAATACAGTTCAAATTCTTTCCAATATCTGACCTTTGGTTATGGAGAAATTATTTGCTAAATTTAAGTTGTCAGGTTAAAAACAAAAACACAGATCATGTGCTTATAAAAAGGGATGCTTCTCGCCAGTGGGAACATTCTGTACATTATTTTCTGAGGAAGAGTGTCTGAGAGGAAGTCCAGGTCTTAGCCTGAGCTCCAAAGTGAATAGTAGAACAGAGATGTCCTCTTCCTCATCGCTGCTCTGAACACTTGGTCTCTGTGTATTTCCGCCTTCAGTGTTTGCATTTTTAACAGCTCTGCCCTGCCATTGCAGTTTGCCATCTGGTGCATGCACGCTTCTGCTAACCCAACTGCACCCCACAACTACATGTCTACATAAAAATGAGTTTGCTTGTTGGCTTAGCACATGGGCAGACATTATAACTGCCCAACCCTATCTTATTTATCCTCAAGAAGTTTAATTTTCCTCTTAGGTTGCTTCTTTAACTAAAATTTTATTTTTTGAAATCATACTTTTTTCCTGTAAGGAATAAATAAAAAGCAAACCTTCTCAATATTTTAATGTTCCTGTGTACGACTGACATTAGATATTCAGAGTTGGGCCAATGCTTGGGGTCTCTGCATTCAGACAGAAAAATAGCAAGCTCAGAGGGGCAGGGGTGTAGCTCAGCTACTTATTTAATTTTTATTTATATAAATAAGACATCCGCTGCTAGAGGTTCCAAAGGTACCTCACTGGATACCTTGAAATTGGACCAAGATAGTATCTTTTCCACCCTCCTTCCTTAGAAGAAGGGCACCTCACAAACTCCAGGTCTCCCACCTGCACTTGAGTTTAGCATGGTCCCCTGCACTCTCTGTAGTTCACTTGGCAGGTGTATGCTCACGACACACTTGAAGATGCCAGGTACACAAGAAGCCAGTTTTGTGCTTGGACGATGGCTTACTGATGGCCGCTATGATCCATTTTAAGTTGATGGATAATATAACCTAACAGGCATGGCTTTCCTGGGCTGGGTGGGTAAGAATTTCTGCCTTCTTCACCTGGACTGTTCACAAGAAGAAGTTGCTCTGTGACTAATTCTCTGTTCTCATACTTTCCTTAGTAAAGAATCATGGTGCTTAGTGATGAGAAGCCCTAAACTATATTTGTTCTAAAATACCATCCATTTTCTGAGCCAATGCACTCACGCAGTGTAGAGAAACACCTCAAGAATGATGGCTAGATCCAGAGAGTCTCCTCTGGAAGGGCAGGCTGGTGGACAGCTAGGGACATATCCCTTTCCTTGGATTAGGGATGTATCACTGATAAACTGATCCGGGGAGAGAGGCTGGACATAGTACGTGAAAGACTGGTTTAAGCTGATGAATCTGCTGTATTGTGAAACTCATGTTAGAAGAAAATAATTTATACCAAAAACATAAAATGTAAAATAAGGTATTTTAAAAATAACTTTGTATTCTGACACTGTTTTTCCTTTACAACATTTTTATATCTACTGTCAGGAAACTATATAAAAAAACTTCTGCTGTTCTCAAAGGAAGAAATTATTACACAAAATAGAACTGTCAATGTAAGGTGTTTTGGGAGGGGTTTGTTTTCGTTTTTTGTTTCTTTAAGTCTCAGACTGTTGGAAAATGGATGTGGGCACCAAATCCTACCCAAATAATGATGCTTAGAAAGTTCTGGAACATGCTCCCATGCTGTGTTAATCTGTTACAGTTACTGTTTTGTTTTGCTTCCTCATTGTTCGGAGCTCTAACACCCTAACATTATGCTACTTGTTTCATCCTCTGGACTAACCACATGGGCTTGCTGGTCAGCATGACTGGGCTAGGCTGAGATAAAGGGAATGGCAAAGGGAAGAAAAGAAGGCTCTGACTAGATAGATAAATTATTGGGGGCTGGTTCCCTCAGTGTTCCAACTCAAGCAAGTAAAACCCAACTGCCTAATCCCAAGAGGTACCAGTACTCCCATGTTCAGAGGTACCTGAATTGCAGTGAACTGGTGTACTGAAAGCTATAGGAAACCTCCAAAAGTGTGGTCATAATATCAATGGTCTCTATCGCAGCCTCTTCTTCAAAAGACAAATAATAGTAACAATAATAATAATAAAGGAATATTGTGTGCACATCTATTTTCTACATACCTATATATTTACTTTTCCTGTAGACTGTATACCACCAGTAAGAAAGAGTGTACAAAAGTCTGTTACTTGGTACACTATCCCACCAACAGTATAGCTTTTGACTGCTTTCCAAAAGGTAAGAAAACAATCTAATTTTTATTTGTCTACGTGTTCTTGTCTACACTGAGAAATAGAAATGAAAACTGTATCTGATTGAATACCTGTCAATCTATCTATTTGAAGAAATGTGTTTTCAAAGGTGATCTATTTTATAAGCTTAGTGCTAGAAGCTGATATTGGTCATATCCTGGTTTGTTTTCTGGAGAATATGTTTATGAGTTTGTGTGCACATTTGTCTTTCTTGAACAACTAGCCAATATTGCAGAGAATTAGGGTCGGTCATTCTGATGCCTGCTCTATTTTAAAACTACCATTGGTGAGAAAATGTATCTCATTGTATGTTTTTCCACTCTGGTTTTGGAAAGCAATGTAGAAAACTTAGAGGGGTTTTATAAGCCTAGCAAAGAATGTCTTCTGGTTTATTTTTATTAAATACATTCAAAGAAATGTACACATTCCCATGAAATGTATCCATTCAAAAATTAAGGAATGAGGCTCGGTGCCTGTGGCTCAATGGGCTAAGGCACCAGCCACGTACACCTGAGCTGGCGGGTTCGAATCCAGCCCGGGCCGCCAAACAATAATGATGGCTGCAACCAAAAATGGCCAGGCGTTGTGGCGAGCGCCTGTAGTCCCAGCTATTTGGGAGGCAGAGGCAAGAGACTCGCTTGTGCCCAGGAATTGGAGGTTGCTGTGAGCTGTGACGCCACAGCACTCTATCCAAGGTGACAGTTTGAGGCTCTGTCTCAAAAAAAAAAAAAATTAAGGAATGAGTTTATCATCTTAATGATAAGATTATCTTGGTTCCTTCTTTGCAGCAAGGGAATAGAAAAAAAAAATGCTACTTGGGTTAGATAATATGTTGATGACGATTTGATCTGTATCAATCTTTTTGAAAAAGATTCAAAAAATCTTTTGAAAAAGATTGAACCAACTTTAGTCATTACACAGAAAAAGGGTCCATGAAAAACTACAATTCTAAAGATGAGTTTCAACATGGCCAAATATAGGAAATACCAATAAATATCAAGGGCATTCAAACTAACAGCTTAGAGAAAACTATGGATTGTGTGATGCATGAACCAGCCACATGCATGGGCTGACCTGGGAATGATAATCACCCCATCTTGGTTGCTTATATATTACCCTGGGCTCTCACTAAACAATATACACTCTGGAAGAATATTAGTATTATTATCTCCCTTTTCCAGCAATACTTTAGTACAAAGTAAAACAACACTTGCTTTGGCAAGCATCTTCATCTAGCTGGCGTTAAGACTTTCCAAATACTAGGAAAAAAATAAAACAAAACAGAGAATAGGAAGTAGGTTATAGTTACATGGTGACTTTGAATAAGTGGTTTTCTTCTGATTTTTCTGAACCTCTTATTGTATTTACAAAATAACTAGAGAGACCTATCTCCAGAGAAATTCCAAGAGAGTAGCAGTGACTTCAAATTGTGGGAAGAGATAGTGTGGCTTAGTCATGTGGACTGGTCTTTCTCTCTCCTGTATCACTAGCATGGGACTTTGATCAGATCATTGCTGTTTCTTCCCATCTTTGTTTTTGTAATGGTATTCTGAATACAAATAAAATCTTGCTTTTTTTTTAAATCCATTTAGCACTGTAAGACAGGACGAGAGTACTTTCAAAGAATAATTACATTTCCTGTTGATTCTAGATGGATGCCAGACACTCAGTCTTTAATTTAGGATGTATTGTTCACATAGTTATTTCCTTTTTCCATATCAACATGATCTGTCCTACTTTTTAAATAGGGCATTCTTTTCTACCAGCGAATATGTAACTGTATTCCAGTGAGATTTCAAGATTTTGCAGTACAAGTGCTTGTCAAAACACTGCAGCTCATCATTTTAATAGTCCTTTTACATGAGGCTGCCTGAGAATAAATGAGAAGGAATTTTCCCTGGGTACAAATGATAGATTTAATCTCAATCCATTAAAAATTCCCTTTTGCTCCTTTCTAAGTTGATGCCTTTTGGTTTAAAGGGAGTCAGATGAAAATATGAAAACATTTTTAGTAAATCTTTCAGTTAAAAGTAACTTTAGGACTTTCTATTTAGAAATAAATTTGAACTTTTTGCTAAAATTATCTTGCTTCAAAGAATTTGGATTAGACCAATTCCAAAAGAGTAAGCAGAGAGGTCCTAGTATGGCTTGGGGAAAATATTGCTTAATAATGTGGACTGGCTGGTCTTTTTCTTTTCTATTTGATATTATGGGACATTTATCAGTTCATGTTCTGTTTCTTCTTTCCTTCTTTGTCTTTGCAATGATATTGTAAATACAAATAAAATTTGTATGTGGTCTCGTTTTCTAAACAATTTAAATATGCCTTTAAAAATTAATGACAAACATCTCACATCACTACTTAAAAGTAGTTGGGAATGGAAGTTGGTTTAAATTGTGTTAATTCAAAGAGAATGTGATTTACTTTGTTTAGGTCCACAGGGAAGCTGGTAAACTTAGAAAATCAGTGACAAAAATCACTTTACATTGTATGTTCAAAACCATTTCTATGTGATTACTTTCAGGGAGACCAAACAGTAAAGAGAATACTATAAATTCAAGAGTAAACTTTTGTATTACTGTGCTATTCGAACCTCAATTTCAGCCACCAGGTCCTAACAAAGGCACAATGTACATGGCAAATGAAACATTTGTTCATAGGGAGTTGAAGGAAGCAGGTTCAGATTTGGACGGAACAAACCCTAACCTGGTTAGAAAATGCCTTCTGTATAATGCCTGTGTTTAAAAGCACTCTCCTGTGACAAACACTTTAGGCCAGACATCAGCACAATCAAAAATTCCTATATCTTTTATCAGAATGCTTATAAATTTTAAGATTCTGCAAAGTGTTATTAATCTAAGGAACATTTCGAGATGCAATTAAGCAAAAAAAAAGGAAAATAAAAAGCACGTTCGCATCATCACCAGGCTCAGGAAACAAATTTTCTTAATGGGTGTTCTGATTAAAAAAACTTAAGAGCTTTACAAATAATGGACATATAAAAGCCCAGTGTCATGTTTTTATAAGGTTTGGTTCTTATGAGCAAGGGCGCAGGTTATTTATTATTGACATCTGACTAATTTATTAAATGTTATTATAAATATTAATAATCTCTTATTTCTTGTAATTGCTGTAATAGGATTATTTGGCAACTTCAAGCTTTTTGGAACTGTGCAAGTTTTTGTATCATGTTCAGACTCTCCTTCCTCTTTAACATTCAGTGTGAGATCTCTGCTCCAGCTAGAGACCACCTCTACGTTAAATCCACTTTGAAACACTATAAATATAGTATAGCAAAAACTATTTGCTATCTGACCTTTGACATTGAATCACCTTGGAATGAATGTAGCTATAAATCTTTTTGGCATATTTCTCTGTGCCTAAGAGCTCTGTGAAACCCCACCATTTCTCTCATCAAGGTTTGATATCTCAGCCTAACTTCAAAACCAGTTAATATTTGCCACCTTTGTTCTGCAACTTGAGTTCAACTTACAGAACCAGATGAAAGCTCGCGTGGTTAGTATTTCTACTAGTTCTTTGCATAAGGGAAACTTATACATGATGCCTCAAAGTCATGGAAACTACGTCAAGCTTTAAGTATTGCCCTTCCCTAACTACTCAAGATTTATGAACTCTAAGAGTATTCTTAAGTTGGGTCAATCAAAGAGAGATTTGCCGAGCGCCTCTCCTCTGGGTCAGCCTTGAACTAATTAAAAATGGGGGACAGCTGTGGACAATGCCTTCCGGGAGCACAGATCCGCTGGAAGACTCCAAGGTAAGCGATTGTAATTCAGAGTGACAGAAGCTCTTTGTAGAGGGATGTACCAAGCACTACTGAGCTATTTGGAGAGAGAGCATCACCCAGGAGACTTTGTTTGAGCTGCTCTTAAAAGATGAAGGACTCCAGGCAGCCGTACAAGAAAAGACTCACAAGGTAGGGGAAAAGTATGTGCAGAGAACCTGGAGCATAAAAGAATATGGGATGTGCTGGGAATAGAAAGCAGAACTGTGAGGCTGACGTATTGGAGATGAAACACCAGAATCAGCCTCAGGGCAGAGAGACTGAGTCTCCTTTATCTTTGTACTTTTAGACAGAGGCTGGAAAATTCTAGCCAAATGTGTGTGCAAGGAGGAGACTATAATGCCTCCACACCAAAGACTCCTAGCCTTAACCTAGAACCCACTGGGTACACAGCAAATATTTATAAGTGAATAATTATCTATGAATAATAAGAAAATACCACATGTACAACCTCAGGAGGTAGAATTGTCTGTTTTTAGATAAAGTATTTAAGGTCACAAAGATTATCCCCAAAAGGCAGTTTTTTTACGCTGATGTCACAGGCTTCAAAAATTTGTTGTAGCTTTCCGGCTGGGTGTGTTGGCTCACACCTATAATCCTAGCACTCTGGGAGGCTGAGGTGGGTGAATTTCCTGAACTCACTGGTCTTCGCTGGTTCAAGACCAGTGAGCTGAGAAGTAGCAAGACCTTGTCTCAAAAATTAGCCCGGCATTGTGGTGGGCACCTGTAATCCCAGCTATTTGAGAGGCAGAGACAAGAGAATCACATGAGCCCAAGAATTTGAGGTTGCTATGGGCTATGACGTCACAGCACTCTACCGAGGTTGACAAAAGTAAGACTCTGTCTCAAAATAACAAAAAAAAATTTGTGGTAGTTTTTATGTGTCTCCTAAGACTGACATCAGTGCTACAAGTGGACTTGTGTAATTAACATTTCTTTTGATGTGCTAAATTGACCTATAAACAAAAGTTTTATGCATATTTATTTTCTTTCGTGGACTACAGATATCTATGCTTTTTTTCTTTCAAAGGGCACACTAACCTTCAAAGTTTTCATTGGAAATGAATCCTAAACACTTGCTTTAAATAGTTATAGATTTTAATTTGGTTTAAAAAACATAAACAATCAAATTGGTGATTTTCTAATTATTAAGTGCATTTTATAAGAGACTGCCATTAAAGACAGATTTTGTGTTTTAGGCCCCAAGTATCATTTGCATCTACTTAAAAAAAAGTGTGTCCTAAACTAAAGTCAGTTAATCTCTGAAATCTTCCTTCCCATGATCATTGTGAATGAACATCTTTTCAATATTCAAGTGATGATGACTCGTTTCCGCCTATTAAAGATGTATCTCAACTTTGCAGATTTGGGGGTTTTTTTGGCTGTACAATGGAACTTGGATTCATTTTAAATTAACTTTCTCTAGGAATCAAAGGTAATCATTATTTCTCTTTATGATCTATAAGTCTATTCTCATTATTTTTTTTCTTTTCAAGTTGAAGATTGGTTTTGAATTTCCTTTCTATCTCTGCCCTCTTTCAGAGTAACCTCAGCTTGCCCGAAGAGGGCTGCAGAAACATCTCCAAAGCCTGTTCTGCCCTATCCAACCCAAACACTTAGCAGAACGTGCCATGAATCAGCAACCTTGCCTCCTGTAAGTGTTGGTCTGAGCATTGGTTATGACCTTGCATGTGCTATCTTTTTCTCTAGCCACTCATAAGGAAAACTGGCCTGGAACTTCTACCTCGGCTCTGATAGGTGGGGTAGCACAGCCTCAGCACCTAATGGATCTCTGCGTCCTCTCCTATCCAGTCCTCAGTTTCCTCTTGTGGAAGATGGAAACAAGGTTATCTTGATGGGATGCCATGGCTCTAGCATGGAGTTCTGTATACGAAAGCCCTCCTCTGCCAGGTTTATGCACATGGCAGGGTATGTAAGCAACATAGTTGGTCTCTGTTCATCTCTGTTCCATTTTAATTGGCTTTTCTTTTTCCTTTTTGTGGTGGCTACATTTTGTTTATATTTATACTACCAGAGTTATAAGGCATGGTATCTAGAATGCCAATGAAGTCAGGCAAACTTTTCTTCTGGTATAACAAGCTGTATTTTTGAGATGGGTCACTGTGGTCTTTTGATGGGTCATGAATAGTTTCTTGTTTTAGTGAAATTGACAGAGAAAGCTATCAGTCACTCAGCCAGGGACAAAGGAGGCTCATACCACCTGATATATGAACTACTCTATGTGATTAACTTTGGCAGGCAACTTCAGGCCAGCTGGCAGGCTGAAGAGCATTTTAGGTACAAATAACAGTCGTGGGGTATGTCTTGAGTGATAGAATAATGCCTGAGGGAAACAGAAGCTCTTCATCTTAGCTTGTGGAAATACATTTGGTTTCTTTTTGAGGCTGAGATACTACCACAAAATCAATTAACAAAATATTGCCCAGATCTTCCTTGATAGTTCAAAGGTTGGTATTGATTATGCCCACACATATAGCAAATATGGACCTGCCCAGGAGGGCCATACTCGTTCATCTCAATCTCCAAATGGCCTATCATGCTCCTTTGCAACAATTGAATCATGATGTTAATTATGATGAGATGATAACTTCACCTATTACCTCTCTCTCTCACTGCAGTTTACAAAGTACTCAGTTATCCACTGAGGCAGGTCTTATTGTCCCCACTTGACAGATGTGGGAACACAGGCTCAGAGCAGTGACGTCCCTTCCCGGTAACACACCAGTAGGTAGCACAATGCACACTAGTCACCTATTGCTGTGGCCAAAGGCCTTTCTCATGACCTTTTCTGACATGGAATGGACAAAGTGCAAAATGTTTTGGCCTACATAATGTATCTAATTTGTGTTTATTGCACTCATCCATTGGTGCAAGAAATCCTTAACTTCTTAAAGCTTCAGCGTTTCAGGGGGAGAGCATAATTTGACTTCATAACGAGATGCACCACCCTGTTTTTCTTTATGCTATTGCAAATGGCAAGACCACTTGGTATAATTTTACTTCCTCTTGGATTCTTTTGGTGGTCTAAAGAATTAAAGACTATGGTTCCTGCTTCAAAGAACATGGTGTTTAATTCTCAGCAATGAACTAAACTCAGATCCAATGACATGCAAAATTGGCATCTACTGGCCACTGTGAACTGAGTGCAGCCTGCTGAAAGTTAAAATCACAAGTCTTCATCTGCTGATGAAGCAGATTCCACCTCTGCTAAGGTGATTGAGTTTGTCATGGGAACATGAGTGAAGGCCATTAAACTCATGAAAGAATACATAGGCATTAAAAAATGGCAATTCCCTGGAACTAAGATATGAAAAACTAAAAAACTAATTACTACCACAGCTCCAACACCCATTGCTTTCAACATAGCAAACCTTTTGTATAAAGAAACTGGCCACCAGGGTCATTAACATCAGCATTTGCTAAAAATTTGATTATACTGTCCTGCTAGGGTTTGCCTAAAAAATGCCAGATTTTTGTTCTAGGAACTTAATTCTTCTTTCCCCCTCTTTTGCCATGTTTGCAAATTTCATTTGCATTTAATTTCCTGTGGTTTGTCAAAGTCTAGTCTGAGACTTGAACTGTTGTTTTTATTCAGGTGAAAAGTGCAACTGCAAGTGACCATCTGCACTGGCACATAGTCAAGCAGCTGCCCAGGCAAGTGTCTTTCTGCAGCCTTCTCAGTACCCTGGGAAGCTTTGCTGCCCCGCCCAATGATGAGCTCAAGGAATGAAAGCAACGTCATCTACTTTTCATAAGATTAGTCAGGACCGTCCCCAATCACATACCAGCAGGGTCCTCCCAATATTCCAAAATAGTTTAAATGATGCACTGACGAAGTCCAGGAGCTTGCTTTAGGGAAGACATTGTTGTCACCCAGTGAGGGAGAGGTCCCTAATGTGATCTATGAGACCCATGGTGGGATAACAGCGAGAAACCTGTCTTCTGGGGTTCTGGATTCTCAGTCTGTTCTGGGTCAAGTTAGCAGGAAAAGTATCCTAACCCATTCCCATTTATAGAAAAAAAAAATGAAATAAGGGATCAGCGTGTGAAGCTTTATCACTTTTGCCAAGAAGGAAAATGTTAACTCTTTAGAAAAGATTATCTCTCTGTGCCTCAGTTTTCACATCTGCAGAATACAAGCTCAGATAGTATTTGTGAGAACTAAATAAAGGGTGATGTGTTTAGGACAGCATTTAGCACAGGAGTCTCTCAAATGCTCGTTATCAGTGGGGTTATTTTGTTCTCTTAACTGAATTTTCTGTTTCTGTTTCCTCTAGGAAAAGAATTGTGGAGATTGCATTCTGATACTCTTCTGTCTGACTTCTTGTACCCATTCTTTTCCTGTACCACACACAATAAAGTTTAAAAGTGTCAAGCAATCCATCTGCATGCGATTCTTGTCTCAAAAAACCCTCGGGATTTTCAGATTGAAATATCAATACGTCTCCTGTCTCGTCTTCAACCTATTTAGCATTGATTATTTTTGGAGCAAGTGTGCCTTAAAGCCAAAACTTTGCCGCACTATCAAACGAGCTACCTGGGAAAGCACATTTAAACACACTTAGCTTTCACCTAATTTCATAACTCAACACAGATTTCTTGACTCTAGGCATAAGCATATTCAACATGCTCACCATCATGGGGATGTTTAAGTTATTATTACCTGTTAGTACTCAGATATTTAAGGAGATACCAAGGACCAATTTTTAAAAGCCTCCATACGGCAAAAAATTTGCCAAGAAGAAATCTTCTGAAACACACTTCATTTTATACTTCAGTCTAATAGTTTCAGCCATTTCATTCCCCTAACCTGGTGTTCATCAGAAGGGGTCACTTGCATTTAACAAGGTTCCCTAGCGATTCTTATGTACATCCAGGTTTGGGAAACTTTTTTCTAGATTGTGTTTGATAATTAACACATAGAATATGGAATCAATGTGACTGCATTCATTTACACAAGTGTTTTCCAGGATGTTAAATTGACTGATTTTTGAAAAGTTATTTGGGTTTACGGCATAAATGGCCTTAGCATGTCCCTGGGAAGTCATCTCTAGCTGTCTGCTAGCACTGCAAACAGCTATTTCAAGGTCTTCTCTCAAGAGATTCTGTAGACTGGTGTTGCAGACTAAATAAAGCTAAAGCTAATTGCTGAGCTTGATTACTGGAGCGGAAAAACTTAGTACCATCTTTGTATAAAGCTGAATCTCCATGACAACACCCAATAAGAATCTGGGTCAATATTTTTTTTTTCTGCACTCAATAGACCACAAGTCATAGTCTTTTGTAAGCAGAGTAAGTAGATACATCTTACCCCATCATTTCCAGGTACTCAGAAGAATGACTTTTCAGTTATTTAACCCTGAAATCCTCAGAGACAGATTAGTATTTTTAAATTTGAGCCGGCCTCGAGGTGGCTCATGCCTGAAAGAAATCCCAGCACTTTGAGAATTTGGGAGGCCAAGGCAGGTGGATTACTTGAGCCTAGGCATTCAAGCCCTGGACAACAAAAATAAAAAACAAAAACAAGAAAACAAACAAAAAAACCCAACTCTGGGTGACATGTGCCTGTAGTCTCAGCTGCTCAGGACTAAGGGAGGAGAATCACTTGAGCCCGGGAGATGGAGGTTGCAGTGAGCTATGACTGAGCCACTGCACTCCAGCCTGGGTGACAGAGCATGACCCTGTCGCAGAAAAATCAATCAGTCAATCCTGGTTTATGCTCCCCATGCTTTTCTGCCCAATCAGGTAGTAAAATGGGTCAGGTTCTTTTTCAACACCTATTGCTGCTAATGCATTAGCCACAATCTTATGGAGAGGTAATCTAGTGTCCAGGTTAAGCCTAACGATGCTGCAGCCTGTACACCTGGATGCTAAATCCTTGCTATGTGCTAGGTTGTGATGTAGGCTTGTTGTTTCTTTTCATCTTCAAAATGGGCGTAATACCAGGCACTACCTCAAGGAGCTTATTAAGATTAAATGAGCTAGTGCATATAAGTGCTTACCACAGTGTTTGGCATAATACTTGCTAAAAAGTCTGTTGTTACACCTCTTCTTAGAACTGTCACCAACTGAGCTAGAATTGTCAGTCCATACAATAAGCTCCAGCTACACATGACTATTTACATTTAAATGTATTAGAATTAAAAGCAATTAAACATTTTAATTTCCTCAGTTTCCTTTAATTAAACATTTTAATGTTCCTCAGTTGCGCGATTCACATTTTAAGTGCTCAATTGGCATCTGTCACAGGTGGCTGCCATATTGGACAGTAAAGACACGGAACATTCTTATTATACTAAAAAAATTATCAAGCTGAGCCACAGCCTAGAGTAAGTTTAACAAAAAGTATGAGAACTTTCTTTACAGTACAGATACCTTTTGCCCTTAGCAGTCTTCCTTGCATATGACAATAGTCCACAAATCTTCCCTGAGAGTGTTGGGGCCCATTTCTTTCATAGCATCTAGTAAAAAGTGGTTTATATTATGGAGTGTACAAGGAATACTGCTAACTATCAAAACTAAATAGTTAGCCAGAAGTTATTTTCCTTCACTTGATAAAGTTCCCCCAACTCCTTTCCTACACTATTTATTTAGAATGTTCTGTTTTTATTGATTATTCATTTGAACACAATCACTGAAAAGGCAGACAGAAGGTAGGCTTGTCTGACTCCAGGAGATCCTGTGGCCAGGATGAGATAATTTCCTGACTCACCGTCCAAATGGAAGTGATGTGTATATTCACTTGACATGCCATTTTTTTGACACCAGCAGAAAAGGCAAATATAATGTTCAAGGCCATGAACACAGGCCCTCACCCAATCTTAAACAGGGCATGTCCAGGCACTTTTTACTTGTGATTGGGAAGTCTGGGAATTTGATTTTGGCTAGAAAATTCTTGGTCCCTTTCCTCGGAGAGCCAAGTGGACATGTCTTATTTGTCCTATGCATGGTTAATCCCTGGGATCATGCTCTGGCAGTTATTTTATAAATGTTTGTGGGTGAGGAAAAAATAGTGGCCAATGGCTGGGAATGGCAATGATTTTCAATGAGCAGAAGCTTTATGTGAATCATGAACAGTTATTAATTTTATACATTGGCTGGAGCAGTAGCCCCTATCAACTTACTGGGGCTAATGAAAAAACTAGAAACAAAAGCCCATATAAGCTATTTCATCCCAGGCCAGGTCTCTCACAGTGGTTGAGTATACTACAGCAAAAAAGACACCTTTTCCACCATCCCAGATGCTCCTTCCTCACAGAACTCAAACTGTAAAATGACCAGGAAAGGGGCACATTTTTTCTCAGGAAGAAAAACAACCACAATTGGCTGGGAACAGTGCCTCATGCCTGTGAAACGAACACTCTGGAAGGCCAATGCAGAAGGATTGCTTAAGGTCAGAAGTTTGCAAACAGCCTGAGTAAGAGGGAGAACCCCATCTATTCTAAAAATAATAATAAAAAAAATAGCTGGTGTTGTAGCAGGCATTTGTAGACCCAGTTTCTTAGAGGCGGAGGCAGGTGGATTACTTGCCCCCAGGAATTTGAGGTTGCTATGAGCTAGGCTATGTCATGGTACTCTAGCCTGGGGAAAAAAAAGAAACCTGAATTGATTACATTGATCTCTACATATTGTCAATACAACATTATCAATGAGTTTATGTTCAAAAGTGCAAACCAGATAAAAAGAAAAATCTACCCAATTTTTGAAAATTACATCATCAATTAGCTATTACAATTGAGTTGCCTTTATAAGCCATTTTATTGTTTTGTTTTATTATAAGCTCACACATTCTGCATCTCATTTTATGTTCAGGGAGCCTCACTTCCTGAGGTGACATTATCCTCCTTCATGGAAGTACAAACTAAGGTCAGAGAGGTTAAGAAAATTGTCTAAGCTATTAGTGTCAGAAGTAGTTTCAGAATTCATTCCGATCCCTTTATACCTCCAGTGTCTCTTCATTAAAGAGCTACAGTATCTTTGAACTGACAAGTTAATTGTAAGCCAAGGATAGAAGAACAACAAAAATCTTTCATTATAGAAGATTCCGATTTACAGTGCAGTGTGAAAAAATATTTTGTTTTCTACTGCTCAAAGATGATCAGCAGTCAGTAGCTACTTGTCACCTTGCCAAGTTCAGAGTGAAGAATCAGGATAGAAGGCTAGGGAAGAAGGAGTGAGTTCTTCATTCCAGGCAGAAGTTCACGCCATGTGCGTCCCCAAGGAAAGAAGGCTGGCATGGCTGGAGAGGAGAGTCTGGCGTCTGATGAGAGACACAGCATTCCTCCTCAAGCTTCTGTTTAGCTCTAGCCTTTCAAGGGTAGTGTTTGAGAGGTTCCAACATTACTGCAGGGGTTGTAAAGGCATTGAAAAGGCCCGATTTAAAGCAAGACTTCTTATTTTCAAACAAATAGCCTTGTGAATGTTAATAAAAAGCTTATATCAAGTCTGAAAAGAAAGAGAAAAATGACTACTATTTCTTTTGTCTACTAGTCTTCTTAGCGATGAAAAGTCTGAAGCCTGAAGTCTGAAGCCTGTACCCTACCCCGAGCAACATAATCTACAGGGTGGTTATTGTCGCTAGGGACTCTGCACAGAAAGCTGGGATAGAATTCCTCCTACAGGCTATAACCCAAAGGAGAATAGAGAACAAATTACATCTTGCCAGGCACTGTGCATTGACTTATATTACTAAAAGTGTGTGAAAGCAGCTGAAAGTAGCCATTTGCAAGGAGAAATCCTAAATATAGCTTAAAGGCTGGGGTGATATGAGAGATCCCTCAGTTCTGAGCAAAGGGATCTTTCTAAATCGAAGTGCATGCAATGGTGGTGGCACTGCTGGTGGCAATGGCAGGAGCAGCCACCGCTGCTGTGCTGAGCAGCACATTTGGCGTAATTTCTCTGTACCATTCACTATGCTGAGTACTTCCTATGTATGAAGCCACTTTTTTTTTTTTTTTTGGTATAATTTTATGAGCTAGGCATCATTTGGTTCATTTTACAGATGAAGAAACAGAGGCATAGGGATTTTAAATAACTTTCCCCAAGTCAAACAGCTAATAAATAGAAGGTCTAGAAGACAAGCCCAGGCTTTTAGGGCCCAGGAGCCACGTGACATCTAACCAAAGGATTATCATCCAGTGGTGGGTAGATAAGTAGTATATTTGAGGAAGGACTATTTTCCACTATGGCTGGACAATAGGCCTTCTAAACAATGACAATATTGACATTTGGGGCTGGAAAATTCTTTGTTGCAGTGGGCTGTCCTCTGTCTACCCTGGGAGATGTTTAGCAACACCTGGGTACCCAGCCCCTAGATGTCACTAGCATCCACACCCTGCAGCTGTGAGCATCTAAAACATCTCCAGAAATTGCCACATGTCTTTTGAGGGAACAGTAGCTCCCAGTTGAGTGCCACTAAGCTAAGATATAATGTATAAACCTGGAGAAAAGTAGGTAAAATATATTAGAACTGCAAATACTCTCAAACTCTATTTTGAAAGCTATGGGAATGTGCACTATAGAGAGAAAGTTACCCTTTGGGGTTTAATGACCAAGCTTGCAGCGGTGAAGGTCAGGAGGTGTTGTGAGAGTCTACATTCACTTCAGGGTTGGCAGTTCAGGATGGATTCTCAGACTTTAAAGGTCTGTGTTCACATATCGTCCAGATACAGATGGTAAAGGGTAAGGCAAAAGTTCAGGCAATCGCTTCATTCAGTGGTCCCTAGGAAACTCTCAGTGGTCCCTGGGAAACTCAGTCCTGACCTGAAAGTTCAAAAACCTCAAACCTCCTTTTTCTGGAAAGAAAGCTACTAGATCCAGAGAAAACAAAAAACTGGTCACAGCTCAGGTTCTTCAGAGCTTTCTGAAGAAACTCTGACAATATCAGATCCCAGGTCATAATGGAAGTGTGAACACAGTTATGCAAACTTGACAGAGGTCATCTCTACCAAAATATTGACTGGACACAGGATAATGATGGAATAAAATAGAAATATATTCTTCACCCAAGTCTCTACCAAGGGAGTATATGGTTAGAGCCATGCTCTTGTAAACAGGAAAAAAAAAAATCCATGCACCTTTTATATTCCATGCTAAACACATTACCTTCATAAAATAAAATATGGTTTAATTTTTTTAATTTGAAATTTTATGGTTGAAATTGATGTAATGCGACCTCTATTTCTGGTGATGAGTAGACAACACTGACCATCAATTCAATCTATTTTCAAAAATCAATATTCTTTTCTGCTACTTGTTCTGGTTCTAATAAACTCTTTATCATAGATGTCTTCAATCAGTTTAAGAAATGTGCCGCCTTTGCCTATTTTTTAAAGTATTTTTGTTAGAAAAGGATGCTGAATTTTATCAAATACTTTTTCTACATCTATTGAGAGGATCATATAATCTTTGTTTTTGCCTCTGGTAATATGGTGGATTACATGTATGGATTTGCATATGTTAAATCAGCCTTGCATTCCTGAGATGCAGCCTACTTGATTGTGATATATAATTTTTTAATCTGTAGCTATAGTCAATATGCTTTGATTTTATAGAGTATTTTTGTGTGAATCTTCATTAGTGAAATTGGTCAGTAGTTCTCCTTTTTGGTTGAATCTTTTCCTGGTTTTGGTATCAGGGAGATATTTGCTTCATAGAAGGTGTTGGAGAAGGTTCCTCCCTTCTCAATATTTTGGAGTAGGTTCCTCAGAATAGGTACAGGCACTTCTTTGAAGCTTTGATAGAATTCTGGTGTGAAGCTACCTGGTCCAGGTTTTGTTTTGTTTTGTTTTGCGAGAGCGGGGGGCAGGGAAGCTTTTTATTGTTTCTTTAATTTCAGTGCTTGATATTGGTCTGTTCAAGAGCTTTCTTTCTTCCTGGTTAAGTCTAAGGAGATGATGTGAGTCTAGCTATTGGTCCATTTCCTCCACATTGTCAAATCTCTGGGCATAGTGTGTTTTTATATTAGTCAGAGATAATCTCTTGTATCACTATGGTATCTATTGCTATTTTCTCTTTTTCATTTTTGATTGAGGTTATTAGATATCTTACTTTTCTATTTCTAGTTAATCTGGCCAAAGGTTTAAAGCTATGTGTGACAAACCCATGGCCAATATCATACTGAGTAGAGTAAAAATGAAAGCTTTTGCACTTAGAACTGGAACCAGATAAGTACCTCCACTATTGCCACTACTATTCAACATAGTTCTCCAATGCAATCAGGCTACTGAAGGATGTTAAGGATATCCTTCCATCCAAATGAGGGAAGAAAAGGTCAAACTCTTACTTTTTGCTGATGATATGATCTTATACTTAGAAAACCCCAGAGACTCAACCACAAGGCTCCTAAAACTGATCAAGAAGTATACTAATGTCGGAGTAACAGCTTCCTTGCAACTGGGCTCGGTGAGATGGGGAGAGAAGACTTCAGGCATCTCTGGCTGACGAGATCTGCCCAGAAACATCCCTTTGGGGACACAGGGAGACAGCAAGAGACTTCTGGACCCCCTGAGGAAGGCAAAAGCGGTGGAGGTCTGGCAAGTGGTTGCGTGTGTTCGTTCGGTCTAATCCTGCCGGCAGCTGTGACTACAGCACCAGTGAGATTGCAAACTGGAAAGGCCTTACCTGTGAGCTGTTTGGGTTTCTTTTGGACCTGGCACTCGGTTGAACTGCCTTGAGA
>CAUYON010018317.1:0-14196 GCA_963573935.1 Arctocebus calabarensis
CTTTATATAGTCATCAAGGAAATGCCATGAAGGCTATCTGTAACAGTACGATCAAAATATTTCTGAATGTATATGAATCGTGCCCTGTGATTGCACCAATGTACATAATTATGATTCAATAAAATTATTAAAAAAAATACAATTGATTTCAACAGAACTTTTGAATATACAATCCTGATGTGACAACGACCCAGTAGAGATGGTTACCAGCCAGACTGCCACTATTGACAACACATGAGTCACCAGTCACCGGATTCTTCCTGGTCCCTTTTTCTCATATATGTTACCTGCTGTAGGCATATGACTTTTCAACCTAAAATAGATGACTCACAAAAGAAAATCTCATCCTGTTTTTCAACAACTTTTACCACTCATTACTTCAAATTCTTCCTTGTAACTTCTTTTTTTTCATCTATGTGCATGTGAGTGGTGACAACACTTAGCAAATAAATGTAATATTAATCCCAGTCACATTATTGCACATTTGATCTCCCAAACTCATTTATCTTCCATAACTGAAACTTTGTACCCTTTGACCTCCATATCCCCTGATTTCTCTCTCTTCAGACCCTTGTAACTACCACTCTACCCCGTTTCTATGAGGTTGACATTTTCAGATTACACATATCAGTGACATCAAGTAGTGTTAGTCTTTATACATCTGTTTTATTTCACTTAACATAATGTCTTCTAGCTTCATCCATGTTGTTACGAATGCCAGAATTTTCTTCTTTTCTTTTTTTTTTGCAGTTTTTGGCTGGGGCTGGGTTTGAACTCGCCACCTCCAGCATATGGGGCCAGCACCCTACTCACTGAGCCACAAGCACCGCCAATTTTCTTCTTTTCTAAGGCTGACTGATATTCTATTGTATACACGGTCATGTGTTGCTTAATGAGGGGGATACAGTCTAGAAAAACTCAATTGTGAGGCAATTTTGTTACTGTGCAGAATTGATGGAGTGTACTTACACAAACTTCAGTGGGTTAGCCTAGGACACACTTAAGCTATATGGTGTAGTCTACTCCTCCTAGGCTACAAATTTACACAGCATGTTACAGTACTGAATCTTGTAAGTAGCTATAACTCAATGGTAAATGTTTGTGTATCTAAATATCCTATACAGAAAAGGTACAGTAAAAATACAGTTATTCTAGTCTTATTGGACCACTATATTATATGTTGTTCATCATTGACTGAAACAACAGGCATGATTGTATATCCATATATGGTTATGCAAAACGCTATGTTTTCTTAATAAATTAAATCATTAATGGACATTTTGGTTGTTTCTATATCTTAGCTACTGTGAATAATGATTCAATGAATATGGAGTGAACATAGAGTATCTCTTTGACATACTGATTTCATTTCCTTTGAAAATTACCAAGAAATGGCCGGGCATGGTGACTCATGTCTGTAATCCCAGCACTGTGGGAGGCCGAGGTGGGTGGATTTCCAGTGCTCACAGAGTTCGAGACCAGCATAAGCATGAGTGAGCCAGAATAAAAGACCCCATCTCTACCACCAGGAAAGAACACCACTGGGCATTGTGGTGGGCACCTGTAATCCCAGCTACTTGAGAGGCAACTGGCCCAAGAATCGCTACAAGGAAGGACATTGGAAAAAAAAAGAACAAACAACAACAACAACAACAACAAAAGGAAACTATGAAAAGTAAAAGCCAGCTGAAATTAAAAGTCAAAAAAAGAAAGAAAATTACCAAGAAGTGAGATTGTTCATTACCACCAACAATGTACAAAAGTTCCCTTTTCCCTTTTCTCCACCTCTTCTCCAACACTTTTTTTTTCTGTAAAGATGAGTCTCATTCTGCTACCCAGGCTAGTCTCAAACTCCTACTCTCAACTTGTCCTTCTTCCTTGGCTTCCTGAGCAAAGTGCTCAGATTATAGATGTGACCATGCTGAGTCTCAGATTCTTTCTTTATTTTTTTTGGAAACAAGATCTTGCTCTGTCACCCAGGCTAGTATGGAGTGGCATGCTCATATTTTATTGCAACCTCCAACTTCTAGGCTCAAGTAATCCTCCCATTTTAGCCTCCTGAATAGCTGGGATTACAATCATGTGCCACCATGGCCAGCTAATTTTTCTTACATTTTCTGTAGAGACGGGATCTCTCTATGTTGCCCAGGCTAGTCTTGAACTCCTGGCTCCAAATGATCCTCCTGCCCCAACCTCCCAAAGTGTTGAAATTAGGTATGAACCACTGTGATCAACTCTGAATGTGTTATTTTTTACCTTTCTGATAACAGCCAGTCTAACAAAAGTAAAATAATATCTCATTTTTGTTTTGATTTGCATTTCCCTGATGATTAGTGAAGCTGAACACCTTTTCATATACCCCTTGGCCATTTGCATGTCTTCTTTTGAACAAAATCAAATCAAGTTCTTTAATCATTTTTTAATCAGGTTATCTGGGTTTTTGTTATTGAGTTCTATAAGTTCCTTAGATAGTTTGGACATTAACCCCTTATCATCAAAGAGCACATGAATAAATTAAAACATCTTCTCTCTACAGCACATGTAATTCCCTCTAAGCTGAAAGCCTTCTCATGTCTCTTCAATCAACATTCAACGTTATCTCCAGAGAGCTAAATCTCCTTATGTCAAAGTCTTATTCTCTCACCTCCTTTCTCTGCTCTTATTTTCTATCCTTAATCTAAAAAGATAGGCAAATCCTCACCTGGCTCAAGATCCTTATCTCTGGGCACACTTTGGGAATTAGGTTATTCCGAAGGTCTAGAGTCTTCAAGCCAGGCAGTTGTTTTAACGCTGAAGGCATCTTTTTCATCTTCTTCCCATTCAAAGTAATGATCTTAGTGTTATGACCTTTTAATGCTATTATTAACAACTTCTCAGTCATGATCTTGAAAGAGAAGAAGAAAATGAAGAAGATAACTCTTAGTGATTAGTGTTCTTTATTATTCAGTTTTAGAACCTCTAATTGCAGAACTGGTGTGTCATGGAAACAAAAACATTCTGAGATCACCATGTTGAATGTAGGAGGCAATAAATGGTTTTCTACGTAAAAGGTAAGCAGAGGAAATATTTGGTCCAGGTTTGGGGCAGGAAATTACAAGATAAGTCTAGGTTGCCTTATGCCAGAGACATGGAAGTTATCAAAGACCAATGAAATCACATCAAAAGTACACAGAAGCCAACTTCTAGGAGCTCCAAATAATCTAAGATGAAAAATATTGAGGATCAGAAGAAATAATCTACAGTGGACTAAAACACATCAAAACATATTAAAATCTAAGAGTTCATAAGGCATTTTTAAAAAATATTAATCACACTGGGAGTTGCTAGGGCATCATATCAATCTCAAAATTGACAAAGGAAAAAAAATCAAGCATTACTCTGCTCTTCTAGTACAAACTTCATGTCTGTGAATAAAGCTCTTATCCACAGAGGAATTGAAGTTAATAAATAAGATGCAAAATAGAAAAATCACTATTTCTGCAAATTCTAACAAAATAATGGATCTATGTATAAGTCATAATTGGATGCTGAAAGTATTAAAGGTTGGTGAGGAACTTCATAAATAAACCATTAAGGTGATAACCCACTAATCAATTTTGCCATTGTTAAAATTGAGCGAATCACACCTTATGAAATGATGCAATGAAAAGACAATTATGAAACATTCATTACCTAAAGAACATTTCATATCTATAATATGGAAAATTCTACAGGGAAAATGATACAACATTTCACCAACAAATCTATATCATTAATAAAAAGGAGGAGAAACTGTTATGGAGTAAACTTAAGACAAATAACCACTAATTGTAATATCTGGACCATGTTTGTATCTTATTTGAATAAAAATACTTTAGAGTCACTCAGGGAAATCTGTTCATGGGTGGCTTTTATTTTTAAATCTGCTTAACATTTAGAAACATATACTGAAATTTTCAGGTGAAATATAATGATATCTTGGGTTTTCGGTAAAGCAATACAGGGGAGGGCAAAAAAGTGGATGGAAGAAAACAGATCAAATAACTAAAAAACATTATTAATGCTGAGGTAATAGGTGTGCAGAGAGTAATTATACTAGTCTTGTTATTTTTGTGTAAATTTAAGAAGTTCCAAATAGAAAATTAAAACAAAGATAAAAAGGAGAGGAGAGAAGAGGAACTGTAGCCAGAGATATCTGATTATTATCACAACCCTATTTGCACCCAGATATGATGAGGCTTGGAGGTACTTGGGCTGATTTCCAAAATGCATTATAAAATACATTCTGCACTGGAAGCACTCTGAATGCAAATCAATCCTTTCTCTGGAATTCAAAAATCACTGCATTCATTTATTCAACTAATATTTATTGAGCACTTAATATATGCCCAATAGTGTTCCAGGCACTGGGGACAGAGGCATGAATGAACAAGAAAAAAAAAAAGAAAAGAAAAAGCTGCTCTCAGGGAAATTACATCCTAGTGGGAGAAGAAAGATAGTCAAGATAAACAATGAAATTCAGTATGTTATATAGTGATCAGGACCAAGGAAAAATAAGAAATCAGGAAAGGGAAATAGGGAGAATGGGAAGTGAGATATTTACAAGTTTAAATAGGATGACCAGGGAGGGCTACAGAGAGAATGCTATGAGACCAGATCTTTTCCAGTAAGAGTGTAAATACTAAAGTTATAAAAAAGTTTTGTTAAATTGATAAAGGTATTATAATGAATACTATATCATAACAGTAAAACACGAGGTGCTGATTAATAGTGAAATTCAGTTTCTAAAGTGATAGATAAAATAATTTTTCAGCTTCTTAATCATTGCTGTTTGACTTATCTCTTCCAAATCTATCTTTCAGCTGTTTTATTCTAATATTATTTTAGCTTCCTATGAGTAATAAAGCTATTATCTAAACAAACTGATAAGAATTTAAACAAAATTCCATGATAATCATCATCTCTAAAATAATTATTATGTGCCTAGCACTCCACAGAATTGTTCAAACACTGGAAATTTGTTACTACCCTTAGTGAGTAGACAGGGCCATTACAATCCAACACTGCAATCTGTTACTTTGCTAATTTAGAAAACACTCTGAATTGAAATAAAAATGGTAAACATCTTGGTTCCCACTTCTGCCTTCCTTCCAACATGCAATAAATACTGTTAACATCACTAGCTTCAGTTATCTATCACTGGGCGGGGGGGGGGGGATCCACTGCATAACTTAATGGCTTAAAACAAGATTGATTTATAAATCTTTATTTGGGCAGAGCTTGCCTATGATGGCTGTAGCAGCTCAAGGGCTGGGGATGAATTCATCTAAAGGTTCATTTACACACATCTGAGATAGATGCTGGTTGTTGGCTAGACCTAATGGAGGTCATCCTATTTATGTAGCCTCTTCAATGTGCCTTGGACTTCCTCCAACATGGTGGCTTGGTTCAAAGGGTGAGAATCTCAAGAGAAAGTGGAATGGAAGCTGTATCACTTTCATGACCCTGCTTCAGAAGTCATGCAGCATCACTTTTGCCACATTCCTTTCATTAGAAGCAAGTGACCAGCTCATATTCAGAAAAAGAGAAATTAGATTCTGCTTCTTGATGGAAAGTAACCAAAAATTGTGGACATTTTTCTAAAGTGCACCACAGCCCACCCTATATCCATGAGCTATTTACAATTCTCTTACATATAAAATAGAGACATAATCTCCTAAGAATACTCTTCCCCCAAAGTTACATCTATTTAGAGCATCAGATCTAAAGATCTTGTCATCTAATTTAGGTCCACAGGTGTACACAGATCCTCAGGGAAGGTCCCTTCAGTCCAGTTTGAGTGTAGTTCATTGATCTGAAGATCTATGAACTAAAGAGATAAGTTATGAACTAAAAAGACAAGTTATCTCCACATACCAAGATTACAATAATGAGCGAAATACGGGGCAGACAATAGATAGTCCCATTCAAAAAAAAAAAAAATCAAACAAAGTAGCTACTGGTTCACAGTAATCTGAAATCTAACTAGGCACATGTTGATTGATTAGGGCTCAATTCTACTGCTGAGGGTTAGCTCTTGGTTCCCTTCTTTGGGTTCTTGCTTCTACCTACTGCATTTTTTTCCATAAAGGGAGGGTAACCCATGTTTGCCAAGTAGTTTCCTCAGACTGCTTCCTGTCCACAGAAGTTCAAGTTTCCAAAGGCCTCCCTTTATGTTGTATTTCTTCCTTCTCTTCTTTTTTTTTTGTAACAGCTTTATTGAGATATAATTCACATATCATACAATGTACCAATAGAAAGTGTACAATTTGGCTGAGCACGGTGATTCAAACCTGTGATCCCAGCACTTTAAGAGGTCAAGGTAAGAGTTCAAAACAAGTTTAGTCAATACAGTAAGACCCCATCTCCACAAAATTAGTTGGGCTTGGTGGTGCACACCTGTAGTCCTAGCTACCCAGAAAGTTAAGGCAGAAGGATCACTTGAGCCCAGGAATTGGAGGCTACAGTGAGCTATGATCACACCAGTCTGGGTGACAGAATGAGGCCCTGTCTCTTAAATAAAAAAAGACAACATAAAATTCAAGGATTTTTGGTATATTCACCAAGTGTGTACCATCACCACTATCAATTTTCGAACACTTTGATCACTGCAGAAGAAAACCTGTAGTCTTGGGCAATCACTCCCCATTACTCCCATCCTCCCCAACCCTAGGCAACCACAAATCTTTTTATATCTAGAGATGTTTGTTATCTCTAGAGACATTTTATATATGGTAGACGGAATCATGCAATGTATGGTCTTTTATGACTGACTTCTTTAATTTAGTATAATGCTTTCAAGTTTCATCCATGTTATTTTGTGAACTGTACTTCATTTATTTTTATTGCCAAATAATATTCCATGGTATGATAAAGTACATTTTACATTTCCATTGATCAGTTGATACTGATGGACATTTACATTGTTCCTATTTTGGGACTATTATAAATAATGCTACTATGAATATTTGTGTACAATTTTTTGTGTAGACAAGTTTTGATTTCTCCTGGGTATACACTTGGAGGGGGACTTACTGCATCACATGGTTATCTCTCTGTTTACCTTCTGAGGTATTGCCAGGACATTTTCCACAATGACTATACCATTTTACTTTCCTCCTGACAGTGCAAGGTTTCTCTTTTTATTTTACACAATGTTTTTCAGTCCAAACTGATAAAAGCCCTTTTAAAAGCTTCATGGATTTCATTTGAAATAGCTTATGATTTACTCTATCAGACAAAACCTATATCCAGGAATCTCTTTCAGATGGCCATCCTTTACCCTGGGTTCCTTTGTGAAGTTGATGAGGGACAATATCAGAAAGACTTTTAGAGGCTCTATTGTTTGTTGATGAGACAGTATCTTTACTCTTGCTGAGTTCTTCTTCTCTTGGTTACATTAAAATATCATCAACAGCCTCCTGTTCATGGTTTCTTCAAAGCTCTTCTAAGTAACAGTCAAGGCCCAGTCCCCAAACTCCAAATACATGAGTTAGGTTATTTTGTTGTAGCAGCAAATTCTGTGTCAAGATTCACTTGAAAAATATATAACAAAACAATTAAGAATAAGATATTTTTTATAGGAATTTGACTTTATGTAATTGTGGGAGCTGGATAAGCCATCTATATACTGCTGTTGCCTTTTTTTCTCATCAGACTTCTGGTCACTGACAGCTATTGCTTTTTTGCGAGGTGCTATGCCTGCCCCAAGATCCAGAGAACCTCAAGATCTGGCAGTTCTAGCAGGAATGGGAGAAACTGCAGGCTCATTCCAAGAGCCAGCAAATCAGCAGCAGTATGCAAGCTATAAATAACTGGTTCTCTTTCATTGATTACATTTCCAAACTGTTGCTTCACTTGTAATTTCCAAATTTTGTACAGAATGTCGTTTCTGGTCAGGACTGACCTGAAACCCCATAGAGGAGGGGACCCTGAGATAGAGACTGAGCTGAGCTAAGTTGATTCTGTACACACCACCACCATTCATATCTGTCTCTCTTTCCCACTGCTCACATCATAGACCAAAGTCTCATCACCTGTTACCCGGACTACTTTCTGCTCCCATTATAAACTCTGCATTACACTGTTACTGCCACCAGCCATCTTTCTACAATAAATCTATACATACAAGATAAAATCTTGTCATGGACCTTCACTGCTTATAAGTTAAAAATGCCAATTATTAAGCCAAGGCTCAAAATAGGGCTTTCACATGTCACTTCTTTTAACAAACCCTGTGCTCTGCCCTTACAAGAGCACTTGCTATTTCTTAACAGCATCGAGCATATTTTCCCTTTTTGTCAAAGCTGTTCATTTTACCTATATAACTTTTATAACTGTCTACCTATTTCTAATCCATTAAGGAGTCTGAGAAAATACTTGCACTGTCATTTTTCTTGGGGCATGACCTTCTGTGCAAGCAGAATTAATTTTCTCAACATCAATGTTTAAAGAGGATTTTGTACAAATTCCAGCTTAGCATTTCATACTTTGTATTTTGTGTTCTTTTCGTATTTCTCCCTTGCTATATTAAACCATATTTGAATAGTAATCTCTAACATCACGTTTGGCATAGAGCAGGCATGTAATAGCTCAGGTGTTGTCTAAAAGTCTATCAGTGGCATAAAGTTTATATAAATATGGAAAAAAGAAAACTATGATTCACAGAAGTTAAAAACATCAAGTGACTACTATTTGTCAGTCATTGTCCAGGATGATAGTTTACAAATAAGATACAGTCATTTTTCTCAAGGAGCACAGACTTGAGAGGGAAGTTAGAAATGAAAATAGATCATTCATTTATAAAATATTTTACTAACTACCATTACATCCCAGGCACCCTTGCAGTCCTTAGGCTCTGAGAACACTGTGGTGAACAAGATAGATTATCGGCTCAGATTAGAGTGCTGGCTTCTCTTATGAAGACAACACTGCAATACCATAAGGCAAATGCTGGCTTTAATAAGTATACAAAGAGACAAAGAGCCTTACCTGATGGTTCAAGGAAGATTTCCTGGTCGAGTTCAGTCATAATGGATTAAAAATAATTAATCAGTTGATGAAATACATGTGAAGGAGAAAAGCATTTACATAAAAGAAGCATGAAGAATAAGTTCATAGTCATGAAGAACACAGAGTCACGGGGAATACAATTAATTCTAGTGCTTAAGGCTAAAGGAAGGAGTGATGGGAGGTGACCCTGGAGGGATGCATTGGACCAATCATGAAAATTTCCCTTAAATACCATGACAAGAAGTGGGAGAGCCACTGGAGAGTTTAGATTAGACCCAGAATTTGTTACAGTCATGTATGGCAAAGATACACATACGTAGAAGTGATTGTCATGAAGGAACAAGTCTATATTCAGATACCTGGAAGCAGGAGACTTGGCACATCAGGCAGGGTCACAATGTAGAAGAGAGCAGTGAGCATAAAGCCTAGGCTACAAGCTTCACTGAGATTTCCAAAAAAGGACAAAGCCAGAGGGCAGTTTAGGTCTGGCCAGGTTGAATAATTCTGGTGGACCTTAGGCTATAGGGGTGATCACGAGTTGTCTGGCCAGGTTGAATAATTCTGGTGGACCTTAGGCTATAGGTGTGATCACGAGTTGTCTGGAACCTGGATGATGAAGGAAAACAAGGGCATATGGTCCAGACAGAGGGGGCGTGGCTCAGGACTGGTTACTTTGCTTAACAACGACACGCTCCTGTCTCTACCCACTCTTTTGCTATCTCTGATAGGAGCAGTCTCTCCCCAGGCAAAAAGGTTTTTTAAGATGTCAGAACATCTTTTAGCTCTTTGAGGATTCTCCATGCTTCTTTCCAAAGAGGCTGTATTAGTTTACAATCCCACCAGCAGTATAAAAATGTTCCCTTCTCTCCATATCCACACCAGCATCTGCAGTTTGGGGACTTTGTGATGTAGGTTATTTTCACTGGGGTCAGGTGATATCTCAGGGTGGTTTTGATTTGCATATATCTGATGATTTATCTATCCAGAAGAAAAATATCATTCTACCATAAGGACATTTGCACTAGAATATTTATCCCAGCTCAATTCCCAATCACCACAATGTAGAATCAACCAAAGTGCCCATCAACCCGTGAAAGGATTAACAAAACTGTTGTATATGTACCCATGGAATACTATTCAGCCATAAAAAATCAAGACTTTATATCTTGTTTATTAACCTGGAGTTGAAGAACATCTTCCTTAGTAAAGTATCACACAAATAGAGAATCAAGTATCCAATGTACTCAGTACTAAAATGACATCAATAGATAAACAATTACATGCTCACACAAGAGAAAAACCCAAATTCAAGTGGGGGGAGAGAGAGTGAGGAAGCAGGGGTATTGGCAAATGCTCACCTAATGAGCATGATAAAAGGTTATATACACCACTCCCCTGGATGAAGGGTTCAACTACAACTTGGACTTCACCTAACAAACACAAACAATGAAACCTAAGCATCTGTACCCTCACATTAATCTGAAATTTAAAAAAAAAAAATTGGTCAAAGCAATCTTTGCAAACAATATGGGAAGGCAGTATTCAGAGTAATATTTCTGGTGGCTCACTTGAGTAACATAAAGAAGGAAAGTTCAAGGACAGAGATGAAAAGATAGGTTATAAGGTGGGTAAGACTGTGACCAGAACCTCGTCTCTCTGGATGTGTATCAGATGAACCACAATTTAGGATGTGAAGGGGGGGGATGAGAGCCGGGTAATGACCTACAGGGTACGGCTAGGGCACAAATCCAGGTTTATTAAGACATTAGAAACCTAAAAGAGACATGTAGAAAAAGTGGTGGATTTTGCTCTTTCAAACTTTTTGAGTCTTGACCTGCATCTTAAACACACTTTCTGTGGACTACCAGCTGAAAATTAAAGGGTTGCTGATCTCATTGCTGTACAAAATTAGCTTTGTGGAAAGTCAGCATTCAGAGCTTTCCCAGCAGCCAGAAATCAATCCATTTGGCAGGAAAGTGAAAAATCAACAGCTGTTTGAGACGGCATCAGCCTGTGAATCCATCACAGAACTAGGAACCTGAAGTTGAATGTCAATCTAAATAGAATTATTGACTTAGGAAGCCAATCTAACTGGCTATACCTATCTCTCTTCTCATCAGTAAAACAATAAGAAATACCAATCTATTCCACTGAGATTGTCTGGGAAAGCTAACTAACGATTATAAACTACTTTGGAAATATAAAGTGCCGTGAGAATGCTAAAATACATAGCTTCCTAGGACTTCTGGGACCTTAAAATTAAAACAAACATTAATTTTATTAACACAGAGAAGGCCTATTCCACTTAACAACATTCCATAATGCAAAACAATATGGCTCATTCTTACTATGACATGGCTCTTGTGACAAATGTCAAAATTTTGAAAAGCTAGAAAAATGCACGAAAAAAAGGAGTTCATAAATACAAGTTTGGACAGAAACCAACACACTTACTTGTTTTGGCAAGCTTATTTTGTGATTAAAATATAGGCTGACACATGGGGATAAAATTTCAGACTTGCGGGGGAGGAGCCAAGATGGTGATCTGTAGCCAGCTTTCCGCAAAGGTTCCCGTCCAGAAGGAGAGTTAAAGGACAGAAACTCAGCAAGAAAGCTGATGGTTTGGATCTGAGCCAAAAGAAAAGGTCGAAGAACGCACATCAACCCTGCTGGGGCGACCTGAGACCCAGAGGACACAAACAAAAAGGTACAGAGCACATCACCAAGCAGACGGGAGACCCCTCCCCCATGAGAGAGGTTCACAGTATACTCCATACCTCCATACAAACAAGCGAGCAGAGTTCAGATGTCCTCCCACTCTACCCCATGGGAGAGACCCTCTAAAATCCAGACCTCCTTCCCCTACTACAGTGCCATGGCGCTCTCCAGCCAGGCATAAAACTGTATATACTCTCTACCTGCAAGTTGGAGTTCCTGGTGTTCCCCTCCACTCTCACCTTGAGATCTGGGGGCCTGTTCCCCACAGAGTCCAGATTCTTGGAGACTTTCTTGAGGGGTGTGGACTAGCACAGACGGGCACAGACTGTTGTTAAACTGTGCTGGTTTTCCAGCTCGGAGTGGTGAGAGGGGAGTGAGCCAAGAGACCTGGCTGGTGGGAAGGTCTCCTGAGGCACGAGATAAGACCAGCTCCAGGAACAATAGCTGGAGAGCTGCACCCCTGGGGATGTTTTGAGGAGACACTCCCAGTCTTCTGGGCGGCCAGGGGAGGTGGGCGGCTTCTCCGGTGCCAGCAGAACAGATGGCAACCAAGGCATGGGAAGGATTTGCTTGAGGCAGTACCGGCTGGGACAGAGAGCACGGAGGGGCTGCTTTGCTGAACCTGGCCCTCAGGGGATGAAAGCTGAGACAAAGGGCTGGAACTCACAGACTGCGTAAAAACCATTTGCTGCCCCAGTCTGATCAGGGAAAATAGCCTTGACAGAAATAAATTCTACGAACTTGTTCTGTTCCAGCAGCAACATCAATCAGGGACAGGGCTGGAACTGAGTGAATTGCCCCAGCCCCTGTTAAGTACCCAGGTTATCAGGCCTCACGTCCCCCTGCCGAACAGTGACAGGGAGTAGCGGGCTGGTTGTGGAGCCACAGACCTCACTGTGACCCAGGCAGGCCCAAACCTCTGGGGCATCGGCTCATTGGAGGAAACTAGATCACAACTGTTACCATCGACTGGGTGTGACAGAGGGGCAAGGTTGGGAAGGAGGCATCAAACTTCCCAGACTAATTTACTTGCTGGGAGGGTGCCCTCCTGAGCTCACAGAGCATCAAAGTGAATTATACAAGAGCTTCCAGTGGATCCCTGCTATCTAGTTGCCAGAGACTTTTTTAACTCTTCCATTTGAGATGGGTGCTGGCTAGGACAATTGATTAGGACCTCTTCAGTTGGGCTAATCACCCGAGGACTTTCCAAAGTGATACCCTGGGTGTGTGGTAGTGGGAAGGTTTGATTTGGTTTTTTCAATTGTTGCCTGTGTGGGGTGCAGTGACTTAACTCTGGTATTCCTTCACAGCTCAGATTTCAATACGGAGTAACAGATTCTCTAGGGTAAGACAAAGACCAGCTGAAAATAAGACAGAGCCACTTAACCCCACCACACCAAGAAGGTCCCCAGTTTCGCAAGCAATGGCAAAACTCTAGGGGAAAAGGTACAGATGCCAGTCCAAGCTTTTAACCAAAGAACTGGTCAATCACTACTCCTAAAACTCCCAGCCCAAATTGTCCTTATCTACTCATCTAGCCAAATGGTGTAAAATTAATCATGGGGTGGAATCAATGGAAAAGCTCTGGAAATATGAACTACCAGACTAGGTCAACCCCCACAAGGAATAATCTGGCGGACACAAGTGAGGATCCTAAGCATAAACAGATGGCTGAAATGTCAGAAATTGAATTCAGAATTTGGATTGCAAACAAGATCAATAAAATAGAGGAAAAGTCAGATTTAGAAATTCTGGGTGCATTTCAAAAATTATCTCAAGAAGTCCAGGAATTCAAAGACCAAATGATCAAAGATTTGGACACATTGAGGCAAGAAATTGCAGCCCTCAAAGATCTGAAAAACAAAGTAGAATCCCTCAGCAACAGAATGGAGCAAGCAGAAGAAAGGATTTCTGACATGGAAGACAAAGCTATCGAATGCTCCCCAAATGACAGAGAGATAGAGAAATGGAAGGCAAAAACAGATCATTCTCTCAGACAGCTCTGGGATAATTCGAAGAAAACCAACATTCACCTTATAGGGATACCTGAAAACGATGAAGTGGCATCACAAGGCCCAAAGTCTCTTCTCTATGAGATTATGAAAGAGAATTTTCCAGACATGCCAAGAGATTCTGAAATTCAAATATCAGACAGTTTCAGAACCCCAGCATGACTCAACCCGAATAAAACATCCCCCAGGTACATGATAATTAAGTTCACTAAAGTTAATATGAAGGAGAAAATTTTGAAAGCAACCAGACGTAAGAAATCTATAACCTACAGGGGGAAGAATATCAGAATAACCACAGATCTCTCTGATCAAACCTTTCAAGCAAGAAGAGAATGGACATCAGCTTTTAATCTCCTAAAACAAAATAACTTTCAACCCAGGATCTTGTATCCAGCTAAACTGAGTTTCATTTATGATGGAGAAATTAAATACTTTA
>CAUYON010018319.1:0-10112 GCA_963573935.1 Arctocebus calabarensis
TGTGCAAAATATTTAAAATGATACTTTCTCAAGAATGGAAGAAAAAGTATCCAATGTATTCAGTCCTACTATTAAATCAATTCATAGCTTTCATATGAAAGCTATAATCCAATTATAGCCCAAGAATATGGGGAAAGGGGACAGGGAGGGGAGGGGAGGAGGGAGGATGGGTGGAGGGAGGGTAATTGGTGGGACCACACCTACGGTGCATCTTACAAGGGTACATGTGAAATTTACTAAATGTAGAATATAAACCACTTTTTTTTTTTTTTTTTTGAGACAGAGCCTCAAGCTGTCACCCTGGGTAGAGTGCTGTGACATCACAGCTCACAGCAACCTCCAATTCCTGGGCTCAAGCGAGTCTCCTGCCTTCACCTCCCAAGTAGCTGGGACCACAGGCGCCCACCACAACACCCGGCCATTTTTTGGTTGCAGCCGTCATTGTTGTTTGGTGGACCGGGCTAGATTCGAACCCGCCAGCTCAGGTGTACATGGCTGGCGCCTTAGCCCACTGAGCCACATGTACTGAGCCGAGTATAAATCTCTTAATGCAATAACTAAGAAAATGCCATGAAGGCTATGTTAACCAGTTTGATGAAAATATTTCAAATTATATATAAAACCAGCCAATTGTACCCCACAATTGCATTAATGTACATGGCTATGATTTAATAAAAAAAAATAAAAATAAATAAAGCCATATTTTCCTCATGCATAGAGAAATAAAAGTTGGAATAATACATCAATATTATTTTTTGCTTTTTAAAACATATACATGTAATGGTATTAAAAAAGCAAAGTAGAGTTTTGAGTTCTGGACTTTCATAGGTAAGTTAATACAGCGTGATAGCTTCTCATCCAAATTTTATGAACACACAGTGGTAGAAAAATCACAGAATTTGTATAGATACGTGGTGAAAAATGAAGATTATAAAACAACATAAACAAGGACCTTGTTTATTCGGTATATCCCATCCAGAAGATTCGGTACATCCCATCAAAACAGCTAATGTGGAAGGTTGGAAAAGCCACTGGATAAAGGAAAAGCATGTGCAATGAAGAATCAAAAAAATGGGAAAGGCTTTGAAAAGGGGAAAAATATAAAAGATGGCTGCATGCTCTGTTCAGTGCACCCTTCAGGATTGTGGTTAGTTTTGACCATCTTGGGATATTTCTGCAACTTTGTAAATTCAAGAAAACTGATCAAAAGGCAAATGATTCTAAAGAAATAAAAATGAGTCGTGACCTGTGGAACACATGTGTTTATCATTCTCTGATAAAGTCCTTTCCTCATGTGCTTGGATATGTCTCTTATCCTGAATTTTTCTTTGAATTAGTCACAGCATCTTACTTGTTCCCTTATAAATTAATGGTTAAAATAAAAATCTTTGACATGTATTTTTTCTATATCTGGTTGAAAATCATAGCTGTAATCTCTTTTGAAAATCATCTTTTAATACAAGAACCTATACTTCTTCCCCAATGTGTACCTATACTTTCCTATTCGATGGGGGCATTCTCTTTCCCCCACGGCAAAGTTTGGAAGAAACCTGAAAATGATATTTGGTTGATATCATTTGATAATTGATATCAGACTCTGTTCCTCTTCATGCCCTGTGGAGGCTTTACATGCAGAGATGTTCAATATAACTGTTGAGTGTAAAATCTCAATGAAGGAGAGAGACAAAGAAAGAGATTTGACGAATTAATGTCCAGCCCCTTTTGAAACCCTTTACTATACATATACAAAGGATTCCTTACAAAAGAAAACAGGCCTTGTAGAAAAAAGCCACTTTATAGTGACTACTCATGATTTGGGGGGAGAAAAGCTTATGCCTGACTGTAGTCCCTTTTCCTGACCAAAAATATCAAGTGGTTGGAAACACGGAACCAACCTCCTAAAACTACCTTGGGAGCAGCTCATGTAATTTGCAACAGTGGAATAGATTTTACACATTACAGGTCATTTCCAGAGACCGTCCACATTTTGGCATTCCCCACCAGCCAGTGCTAACCCAACTCTGGGGGCAGCATTTCACCTCCCTTGCACAGCACAGCACTTAATCACCAGAACCCAGTGGGAAGAGCGACTAGATTAGAATCCAGGTACCAGTTCACATCTCCAAGCCTCAACAGAGGATTTTCTTACTTTATAAAGTTGTTGATGAAGATCGAATAAATTTCTTTTAATTTTTATTAAATCATAATTGTGTACATTATAAATTAGCAAGTGTAAATTGCTTAGCACGAGGGCCGATTCATCAGAAGCATCTAACAACTATTAAGTATTACTATTTCCTTATGTATGTGTGTGCATGCTCCACTTCCCAAAATCCCTTATTAAAAACCATTTCTTCAATGCCCAGTCACCTCAGGAAGGTAAACGGATGTTTTCATTCTCATAATAAGGTGGTAAGAAGAAACCAATGGTTATTTAGTGCTTAAAGAATTATGTTCTCTCCGTGCCTCAACTCACATAATTCTCACATCAATCTTTTCAACAGAAGCATTTAATGATGCTCCTTTTTGCAAAGAGGCTAAATAACTCACCCAATGTATGAGTTTCCTAGGGCTGCCATAACAAAGTATCACAAACTGAGTGGCTTAAAACCATAGTTCTGGAGAGTAGGTGTCTGAAGCCAAGGCAGAAGAAGCATGTTCCTTTGGAGGGCTCTGGGGAAGCCTTGCTCCTGCTTCCAGCCCCTGATGGCTTCTGGCAATCCCGGGGAGCTCCTTGACTTGTGACTGAATAGCCCAGTCTCTGCTTCGGTCTTCACATGGTGGGTCTTTGTGTGTGTGTCTGTTCTCTCTGCCTTTTGTAAGAACATAAATCACTGGATTTAGGGCCCATCTCAATGCAAAACAACTTCATCTTAATTTAATTATGTCTGCAAAGACTATTTTTAAATAGAGTCACGTTCTCAGGTACCAGGATGAGGGCTTGTGCATGTCTTTTTGGAGGTCACAGTTCTACCATTTGCCTTAAAATATAGGTTTTAATACCCATCAAACCTACTGGTTTGCATAATGGAAAACAAAGTACATGAATAGTTAAGAATTTGGGGGGGACAGCAGTATTGGTTTGTTGTTTTGTTTTGTTACTTTGTAGCTTATTATCTCCTTCAAACACTTGCCCTATCTTGTTTGGTTTCTCCTCCACCCTCAGATTATTCCCTTGTTGTCCTTTTCCTAATTTGGGATTTATTAGCTCTTTATTTCTTCATCTTCTTTCTACTTTGCTTGTGTTTGGTTTTCTTCTACCCTTTAGGGACTATACAGATTTTGAAGTTGCACAGTGGTTAAGAATAATTGATTGTTCTTTGTAAAGAGTAAGGAAGGGGAGGGAATGGGGGCCGGGCATGTTCTGGAAACAATGTGAGCTCAGGCTCTCTGAGGACTTTCTATGTCCAAATCTCACAGACATCTGGTGCTACATGCAGCTGTAAAAAGGGCTGGTTTTTAAAAACAGACAAAGCCCTATTATATAAAAGAAAAACCATTTTCCCGTTATTTCAACGTTATTGTACAAGTGCTCCCTCTACTGTCAAGCTTTAGAATTTGTGTTGTCTTCGGCTACTCTGCAGATCCAAGGGGGTGGGGGGTGAAGGATAAGTAGTTAAAGCAATGATGTTGCATAAAGTTCTTCACCCGTAGAAGCCTGAGTTGTGTGAGCCAGGTCAGAGTGCAGGGATAGGGTATTGCCCCGGTAACGATCCTTCTGTACTAAATGGAATGTCCCACCATGATGGTAGAAGCTGTGGTCTGTGCTATTTGGATGGTTTCAGCCACTTTACTGCAACATGCATCCGTCTTCTAGTGGTTACTTTCTATTTCTAAAGGCTGCAAACAATTCACTGCGTACCAAGTCGTGGCTCAAGGATGCCTTGTTTGCAGACCTCTGAAGCTTCTCTCAAACTCCCCAGCTCCAGCCTCATTGGCTCCTTGACCTTTATAGGAATCCACTCAAAAACAAGTGGTTTAGAATAGGATTTATTCACATCTCTGCTTTTGTTGCATTTTTCACTTGACTTATTTCAAAAAATATTCTTGTTTTTTACCCACTTAGTCATTTGTTTGTTTGTTTGTTTTTAAATACACTATTGCTGGATAGGTCTGACGATATTTTGTTTAGGGCTTTTCTATCTATATTCATAACACATACTGGCTTATTATCTTTCTTTCTTGTGGTATCTTTGACAGGTTTTCAAAAAATATTCTAAGGAGCAATTACTGCCAAGACTTTTCCAAGCACACCATGAGATCTTCATTTTTGAGCGAGGCACTGCAAATTTTCAATCTCAGGATATACCATCCGTGAATCCGATAACCCCCGGGATGGTGGCCAGGATCCACCCTTCTGGTCAATCTGAGCAACTTGGAAGCAAAGAACAGGAAACTGCTACATTAGTTAATAATTATTTACAAAAGGAATGCTCTGTACTCTTTCGTGGTCAAAATCCAAAATAATGCACATTGTACTCAAGAAATACTCAGAAGACGAGATTTCCATCTGAAAGGAGGAAAAAAAGCTCTGGGGCATGAACATATGTTGTCTTTTCAAAAAGAAATCCCTAACGAATATGCATAAATGTTCCTCTCCACAAAAGGAGGGGAACACAAAATAATGAATTCTATTGAAGAAAAGCACTCGATATTTCATATGACTTGAGCAAAGGCAGCACGGAAATTACTTACTCGCCTTCTTTTTCTTACCTTCAGATGAAAAATAAATGCTTAATCCAATCACTTATTTTTAAATTTAAGAATACTGTTTTGATGTTCTTTTCACTCCAATTGCCTTTGTCAGAAATCCTGAAAGTCCAGATTACTAAAAGGAAGTTTAGCTTCCAGAAACAACCCCGCAATTAAGCATTCCTCCATTGGACATTGAACTTGAAGATTGACTTTGACATCTTTAAGCAAAAGAACACTCAGAAGAAGTTGTAGAAGAGCAACGTGGCTGAGGTGGCCTGTGACAGGACACATAACAAAGCTACAGCCATGGAGACCCAAAGATGCCACCTGAGTGTTATCGTTTTGGTAAAGAGATAGAAAGTTTGAAACATGGTCTCCCAGCAAGCATGATCTAACTGCCAATGGGATAGATGCCCAGCAGAGAAGCCCTTAGTAACTCTGGTTTATTATGGTTTGGGTTTGGGTTTTGATTGTTATTAAAGAGGCTGGATTTAGTACAATCTGAGAGGAGCAGCCACAAGATGAAATCCAATAGAAGAAACAGTTGAAGGTTATATCACAAACTGTACTCCAAGCTTAAGAATCAGTACGCAGGAAAAAAAAAATAGCAACATGTACAATGCCAGTTTCTTTTTGTCAACTCTGATTAATGAGAAGAACGATGGTGGCAAGAAGTATGGCTGAACTGTTGGTCTTCCTTCAAGACTTGTCATGGGGATAACTGTGTCCAGAAGTGTGTGACCCACAAAACAAAGAGGGAAGAACCCAATCCTCAAAACCTTCTATTCCCAAATGAAAGCCTTCTGTTTGCAATGAGTGTGGAAATGATACAAAGTTAGCCACTTTCTATTACTTATACAGGAATGTAGGAAAATAATTTTTGCTTGATCCTTATTCTTCCAAGGTGTTTATATTCTGATTATGCCCACTGCCACATATTTAAATTCCAGATAGATGAGGCACTGTATGTTTTATCAAGCCTCTTTCTCCTTTACCCTTTCCTGATTCTTTTTATTTCTTTTTGCCCTTCACACTTCTACTTTGTGCAAGAGAAATATAAACAATTTTCGTAGCTTGTAATTCCGACACCCTGCATGATTAGCCTTTTACGTTTGTTCTCTCGCCTCTTTTGCCCATCTTGTATGGCGATTGCTGATCTTCATCTCATGATCTTGTTCTTTTCCTTCCACTGACAAATGTAACTCAGTAAGCTTGAAATGATATTAACATACTTGTTTTGAAATAAGGGAGAAAGACTAGGAAGAAAAAACATGTAAGGTTGTTGGTTTTCTGCTTGCTTTGTAGAACATTTGGTGCAACATCTCATTTGATTCTCAAGAATGTTAATCAAGAATCCAAGAAGAACAAATGAGGTGCCTTATCTGTCATATGAGGACCAACTCAAGAGTCTGCCCGGTGACATTTTTGGCTTTGTACCTGATCGCCAACATCTCTCTGTTGAAAAGTTAGTGTTCTGGACACTTCTAGCCTGGACATTTTACGTGAATGTGATATTGGGTGCTAGATGCTGATTTCTTGCAGCTGTTATATTTTTAGATTTTAGAAATAAATAGCCAAAAAGCACTTCCTCATATCTCCCCTTGTCCACTGTGCGGTCCAGAGTCCATTGGCCGGCATGCTGATGTTATGTAAGCTGATGTGTCTGGCCTGTTTTGAGCCATTGAGATGTCGGAGTTGGAATGGTAAAGCTATCTCTGACAGAGGTCACTCTAGGATTGCTGGCAGATTGAGTAATCCATTTCTCAGCATTGTTTGGGATGGAGGAGGTTCCCAAGACAAGGGAATTTAAGCTTTAAAATCAAGAAAGCTCCAAGAAAATGGGATGAGTGTCTAGACTCAACTCATGGTCAGCATCCTGTTCCTGTTCCTCATCCCTTATCAACCTTATTCCCACTTTTGTATATGAGCCTCTAGTCATTTATTTCTTCCTTTCACAAACTTTCAAAGCCTCAACTCCAAACACAGGATCAACCTAGGATTTGGGGTGATCAAATTACATGGGGGAGCCATAAAATGCTTCCTCTCCCTGCTTTCCCAAGTCTAACTCCTGGGGAAGGGATGTCTGCTTAACCAGTTCCTGCTGTAGACCTCACACACTTGACTGTGGCTGTATCTCTTACCAGCATCAACCGACCCTCATTGCTGTCTGAGAGGCAAGTTTCCAAAACTGACTCACTTTTGAAACCAATGCGAGTTCCCTGGAGGGCCCTTCCCTTCTCCTGGTCCCCTAACGTAGGAGGTACAACTCCCAGCCCGGTGTTTGCACTTAGTGGTCCCTGCCAGCCCTTTGCTGCTGGTGATCACTCATCCTGAGGACAGTCTTTTGGGAGTCCAGATGGTGGCCCAGTTACCTTCCTTGGTGGTCCACCCCAAGGAAACACCGTGTACACAGGAGTCCTTCCCAGAGCCCGATGGCGGTGCACTCCTCTCTCACGCCTTTCACCATCTGCCAGTTCTGATTCTCCAGAAACAGGTGAGCAAGTGCAGTGCCTAAGCAGAAATCCAGGGAGGGGATGGAATACAAAGGCTCCCTTCTTGTGGGTGTTCCCACCCTCCACCACCCATAGTAAAGATTTTCACAAAACCCTCTCCCATTCTTGGCTATAGTAGAAGGAAGAAAAAGGGGGGACCCTTCACCACAAATCCTGCAATCCCCAGATGGCCAGTGGCAGTCCCCTTCTCCTTCCTCAAGGGTGGGGTTCTCTGACATCTTTGGATCCCCTAAGGCAGCAGTTCTCAACCTTCCTAATGCCGCGATCCTTTAATACAGTTCCTCATGCTGTGGTGACCCCTGACCATAAAATTATTTTTGTTGCTACTTCATAACTGTAATTTTGCTACTGTTATGAATCGTAATGTAAATATCTGATAGGCAGGATGCATTTGCATTGTTACAAAGGGGTCGCGACCCACAGGTTGAGAACCGCTGCCCTAGGGAGAAGTTAACATCTTTATAGGTTCACTTACAGCCTGTTTGCTGGCGCTGAGTTTCAGGCCCCCAGAACAGACACATTAGCAGCAGAAGAGCTCATTCCCAAGTTGGAATGTGATATTACAAACAAGCATGCAACATAGGATGAGGAAAACTTGATGTCCTAGGCACCACTGTCACCCCCATCATCAGAAGCTCTTTGATCGTGGTGCCAGCTCCCTTCCCTGTACACCTGTCTGACCCAAGCCCGATATTCAACTTCATGTGTATTCCATTTATTTGTCTGTAATAAAGTCGATTTTCATTTTGCATGTCTTCCTCTTTGGCTAAAGACCCACCATCGGGCGGTGTCTTCTCTTTTATCTACATTGTATAATTATGTCTTGTCCTTATTTTGCTCTGGGTGCAGAATTTTCATGGTGATGGAGGTGTGATTCCTGGCTGGAGCTTCAGCCACGACTTGCACCCACGCCAGTTCTAGCCAGGTGAAGCAAAGCAAGGCAAAGCTCTCCCACGTGCTGCTTGTGCTAACACCAAAATTCCACAGGGCGGAGGAGCACAGAGCGTGGAGATGTCCTGACATCTCCTGGTTCTCATATTTCTAACTTGCCCTCTTAACCTGTTTGTAAAAAGGATGTTCATCTTTGGCCCCCACAATTCCCTGTGTACGACACGCACCTCACTGGCTCTACCCACTCATCTCCATCCGTTTCCTATCCTCCTGCCAACACCAGGCTATTCTCCATGCCTCACATGGAGAGAGGCAACGTTGATCTTTTAGGCAAGTTCAGCCCCATCCTCTGGGCCCCCCACCCTGCACTTCCCACACTGGAGAGACAATCTGTGCCCCTCTGTGACTCGATGTCCCACCCAGTTATCTGTCAGGATCTGTATAATCTCAGCAACTGACACTCTGGGGGCATTCAGTAAGTGTTTCTCATCTGGAAGAAGTAATTTGCTATTTACTTGGATTTCCCATCAATAAGATCTTTTGACTTTCTTTTTTCTTTTTTCTTTTTTTTTTTTTTTTGAGACAGACTCTTACTTTGTCACTCTCCATAGAGTGTCCTGTCATCATAGCTCACAGCAACATCAACTCTTAGGCTCAAGGATCTTTTTGCCTCAGCCTCCCAAGTAGCTGGGACTACAGGCGCCCCCACAATACCCAGTTAGTTTTTTTTAGAGATGAAGTCTCACTCTTTCTCAGGCTGGTCTCAAACACCTGAGCTCCGGCAATCCACATCCCTCCGCCTCCCAGAATGCTAGGATCACAGGTATGAGCCACCTCACCCAGCATCGATAAGGTCTTTTATACAAGAAAAACAGAAATATAAAACATCATTAACTAAGCAACTACTTAGATACCTGTTCTTCTAGTCTTGGATGGCTTAGTGAGACGGTTGAGTAATTCCACATTGGGAAAATAAAGAAACTCAGGCTCAAAGAAGTAAAGTAGACAAAAGAAGAAGAAGACAACTTGTAGGTGTGAAGCTGAAATGCATAGAAGACTGTTTGGCTCCAGAGTCTGGGATCTTTCTATTATGCCTCAAAAAAAAAAAAAATAAAATAAAGAGAAGGAAGAAAGTAATAATAAAAGAAACAGCACAGCCGTGCTCATGCATTAAAGATGTCTTGCCCTGGTTTGATTGCAATAAGAATGCCAAAAAGAGTATAGAGTGGGAAATATAACCACTTAACAGATACAGTTGAGCCCCGCAGGGGAGGCAGGTATCATCTCCAGGGCCCCTATGCATCCCCCCCTCACATTCATGGCTCCTGTCTGGACACCTGGACACACTTCTGAACATGCAGCCAAAGCTCAAGCTGGCCCATTCTCCCCACTCACTCCCTCCCGTGCAGCTGTCCTGGTTACCTGGATTCCACAGACCATCGGGAACACTCTGATATTGCTTGTACATTCTCTAGCTCAGTCCAGCTGTGCTTCTCACCATCCGGGCAAAGACAGCCACTGACTATTGGCATGAACTTATGTACCTTACTAGTGCACTGCCACGGTCACGGGCTTCCATCACTGCCTACAGTTGCTCATAGATGAATCTCAGCTAGGGGAGGGCAGTTGACAGCTTGCTGGAATGATTTGTATGCAGCAATCGTTTGGATGGTAAATACTTATTATGTGGTATCTGGCCACCAATATTTGCTTACAAAATGCGAGCTGGAACATATTCTTCTTAGCAAAGTATCTCAAGAATAGAAGAAAAAGTATCCAATGTACTCAGCCCTAATATGAATCTAATTTATAGCTTTTATATGAAGGCTAAAACCCAATTACAGCAAAGAATACAGGGAAAAGGGAAAGGGAGGGGAGGGGTGGGGGAGGATAAGTGGAGGGAGAGCAATTGGTGGGATCGCATCTATAGTGCATCTTAGCAGGGTACTGGTGAAACTTATTAAATGTAGAATATCAATGTCTTCATATAGTGATTAAGAAAATACCATGAAG